>JAAGNO010013615.1:7919-49572 GCA_033439905.1 Ceryle rudis | reverse complement strand
TTCTCAAGCCTTTTCCTGGATTTTAGTCTTTTTTTTTTTTTTTTTTTTTTTTTGATTATTAAGGTGGTAGGATTTACTAAGACCAGTGTCACAAAAGCTGAATGACACTTCTTCTTCTGTACCTGACGTATCTTTATTTGCTTATATTTTCCTAAGGCATTTTAGGCAAGAATTTACTTGAACCTCTTCTCTGAACTCTAAAGAATGTGTTCATCCCACTAAGCTGTTCATCCCACTAAGGTTGTGATGTGCAATTGTTAAAAATATGTAGTTTCCAACAATAATCTTTAGGTTGGTGTGTAAAAGCTTCCTTCTTCCAGAATAGGCTGAATGATGTTTCAGGCTCCAGAAATTATAAAACTCTGAAGTGAAACTTTTGAATTACCTTTCCTGACTTTCTCCCTTCTTTTGATGAATTTCTGTCTTGGAGCACTTTTAACTCAATCTGAAATTTCTTTAAAAAAAACCCTAATAAATTGCATAGAAAAGCACAATACTTGTGCTGCTGACTTTTAATAGTCAGCTGTCATCTTGAGTAGCTGACTGCTTTAAAAACTCAGAATTTAAAATCATGACAATGTAGTCTATCTGGTATTGCCATACGATGAGACCAGATGATTGTCCCTTCAGAATTCAATATATACGGGGAGATTCACAAAACTTTGCTTTATGTAATCTTAGGTCCCTTCGGCTTTTGATGACCAGACTCCAGAAGTTCCTTTAATGGGTAACTCACAAACCTACTCTGGATCCTATTCCAGAGGAGCTTTGCCCTCTGTCTTGACTCCAGAAGAAAGACCAGAGTTGGGACACAAGAAAAGACAGACTGAATGAGAGAAAGGTCTTTGCATCGCAAAAGCCTTCTTCCAGCAGGGCCCTGTAGCCTAGGCAAAAACTAATTACTGTCTGTGTGCACATGATTACTTCTCCAAAACACCCTAAACCCCAAAACACTGTTTTATCCCCCAGCAGTCATCCTTCATGGATACCATGAGCAACTTTTAGGGATATTATATACTTATAATAATCGTATATTTTATATAGAATAATAGAATCATTTTGGTGGGAGGAGACCTTTAAGATCATCAAGTTGTTAACCCAGCACTGCCAGGTCACTGCTAAACCATGTCCCTCAGCAACATGACTATATATACTTTAAATACCTCCAGGGATGATGCTTCAACCGCTTCCCTGGGCAGCTTGTTCCAGTATTTTATAACACTTTCTGTGAAGAATTTTTTCCTAATAGTCAATCTAAACCTCTATTGACACAGCTTAAGGCCATTTCTGTATGGCAGGGGGTTGTTGTGATCTAAGCGCTGGACCCAGCACTTGGTGTTGTTGAACCTCATACAGTTGGTTTCATTTTATTAATCCGGCCGCTTCAGATCACTCTATAGAACCTTCTTACCTTCAAGACTAACTTGTGTCATCTGCAAACTTACTGAGGGTGCCCTTGATCCCCCTATATAGATCACTGATAAAGATATTAAAGAGAACTGGCTCTAGTATCTAGCCCTGTGGAAAACCACTTGTGACTGTCTGCCAACTGGATTTAACTCCATTTACCACAACTCTTTGGGCCAGACAGTCCAGACAGTTTTTGATCCAGTGAGGTGTATGCCCATCGAAGACATGAGCAGCCAGTTTCTCCAGGAGAATTCTGTGGAAAACAGTGTCAAATGCTTTACTAATTATAGGAAGACAACATCCATACCCTTTCTCTCATCCATTAAGTGGGTCACATTGTCACTGAAGGAGATCAAGTTAGTTAAACAGGACCTACCTTTCATAACCCTGTGCTAACTGGGCCTGATCTCCTGGTTGTCCTGTACATGCCGCATGATGCCACTCAAGGTGATCTGCTCCATAACCTTCTCTGGCACCAAGGTCAATCTGACAGGTCTAAAATTATACATATATTATTTATATTATATATATTTGGGGATATTCTGAGCAATTTTATAATTACTAACTATAAGATTTCATCTTTTATTATAAAAATACCCCTTAGGTATTTTTCTTCTAGGAAATTGTCCAGTCATCTCTAGACTCATGGACAATTATTACTCAAATCATTTTGTGACAGAGATTTCCACAGCTTTAATCACGTCGTGAAGCAGCAGCTTGTCTCCATTTCAGGGGGCCTTTGTTAACCCTCACCTATCTCTTGATGGTCAACCCACGTTCACAGCTTCCTTCATATGGGTAGTACTACACCCACAGTAGCTTATGAAGCAGCTGCAGAAACCTGTGTTAACAACCCATAACTTTCAGGCCACAGCAGTTATAGTTTATGCCTTTCTGATGAGAAGCCAGGGTTTAGCCTTTAGCGCTAACAACCCAACCAAACAGGTTGTGATTGATGAGACCTGAATCCATGCCAGGAACTGGGGTGTCAGTCAGAAATACAAAGATGGCTTTGGACCTGTTTGCTGCCCCTGTACCTCGTTGCCATAGCTGTGTTCAGTAAGACAAGCTAAACCTTAGCCCCTTCTTAGACAAGACATTCCATAAAAGTCACACATCATTAAAATTTCCACTTTTCTCATGACCCACTGCAACCTCAATTTCGCAATAGTCAGAGAAGCTTGCAGAATGGCTTATCTATTTCTGCAAAACTGTGGAAGATACTGAACTAGATAATTGTATTTTATATAAAGTGAGAAAGACTAATCAAACCTTCATGCAATTTTGGGTGTCTCTTCTTTTTTTATATTCTCTGGGAGGAGCAATAACTTGCCTATTTTCATGTGATGGTATTTTAATTTACAGCAAAATCTCCTAGAGCTTGGAAAATGTACTTTCCTATATAAGTATTATAAATCAAAACACTAATAAATAAATATTGCATACATCAGGCAAACAGCAAGTCTGCAAATCATTTTTGTAAGTGCACAGTAAACCTCATAACCTTGGCAAGGTTATACAGGTGAAGTGCCACAGAGATTTGCAGGACAAAATGTATGCCGGCATACACAGAATTTTAGATTTAAATTTTCATGTTGCAGTGCTCTCAGAAGTCAGTTTTGCAGAGTGCTTTCACTGTGAATAAGGCAAATTGCACCCTCAATCTACGTTAGGAGGGGTGAAGCCTTTAGATCAGGGGTATTTTTATTTCAGTTGGTGCCAATGAAACTGCACCTGAAATGCAGATCCATTTTTAGGTTGATCACTTCAAGAGGGATATGGAGGGAGAGGTTCAAGCAGATGGTGAGGGAGATTGGGCATATGACCTACTAGGAGAGAGTGAGGGAGCTGAGTCCTTGCTGTCTGGTAGAAGAGGATACTAAGAGGGTGATCTAGTATCAACTTAAGCTACTTGAAATGTAGTTGCAAAGAAAAAGCGATAAACTTTTCTCAGTATTTTCACAGTGGCCTCAGGCTGAATCTTGAGAGGGCTAGCCTGGACATTGAGAAATCCCAGTCTACTGGGTGGGTGTTGCAGCACTGAACAGGTTTTCCAGAGATGCTCTCCACATGCATGTCCACATTCCAATCCACATTGGAAATTTATGGACTAATTCAAAATCATGGCTGACCTGATCTGTTGGTGGAGATGGTGCCGCATCAGGCAGGATGCTTGACTAATTTGCCTCTGGAAGACTCTTTCAACCAGCATCTCTATGATTCTATGATGATTTCCACAATTTCTTAGGTGAAGCAGTTGATCATGCATCTACAGGGCATCTAGTGTGAAGCTGTTTCTCGTGCACAGCATTTTGCTGCAATGCATAAAATCAGTGGATAATAAAATACCAGTTCTAAGGTCTTTTTATCACACTCTGCTTTGGTGAAGGTATAAACTGTAAAATGACCCCTTTCCTCTGTCTTCAGATTCACACCATTCCTGACCGCCTCTAGAAAAATCTGCCTCTTTTAGTTCTTTGGAAATTGCCTCATAGGATGCAGACACTTACAGAAACAAATAATATGTAGCACTCTCCTTTGGGGGATATAATGGTTATTGCTCATATTTACCTTATAAACAGTTGAGTGAAGAGCTACATAAATTCCATGCAATTTACAAGACAATATAAATAGAATTTGCAGGTGCAGTTTAATTTACTGATAGAAACCAAATTATTATGCTCAAATAATTTGTTTTGCAGCAATGATAGGAAAGTTAGAGAATGTGAGCTGTGGTTACACTGCCGTTTGGCTATTTCTCATTTTATGTTTCTTCAGCATGGAGCAGAGGGGATGCATTTCATGTAGGAATTGATGGAACATGGCACCAGGAGACAACAGTCACAACAGCCTGATCTGTTTTGATGAGAGAGTGAATAACTAATGACTTGATTCTACAGAAACTAAAGGTATCAAAGCAAAGTCTGGGAAAAAAAAAGTGTACAACGTACTCTGAAAGCTTTTTAATTTTTCCCAATCATAGCTGAAACTCAAGTTGATGTCACTGAGACATCCGCTCCTATAACCACAACACAATAGAGTTCAGAGAAAAGTACACTTAATGACTTGCCTTTAGCATTCCCCAAACTTGTCTGTCAAACCAGCAGTATTTAGGAAGCCTCTGTGGGGCATTGTTTCAAATATTAATGAATTAATCAGGGAAGAACTTCTGGATATTGCAGCTGTTATTTTTCAAGCCAGAGGACTTGTATAATCAATCCACAAACTCCTCTGGCCAGACAAGCTGAACTGAATGGACAAATGCCAGGCAATATGAGACTGCCTAAGTTTTCATAAAGACTAAGATGTCCCATTTGCACCCTAGACTTTTTACTTTTCTATAAAAATATCTACCAGTACATCTGTTCATCTATCCAATATACTCTTAGGGCTATGAAACAGAGAATGTATCTGAATTAAATAAAGAGGAGAACATTTATTTTTATTAAATAAAAATACCTATGAGGCTTTTCTATGTCTCTCTTTTTATTTCCTCAAGATCTATGTCATTTGAGTAATTCTAAACAGAGGCACAGACAAGTTGTTAGAATAAAAGAAGTGCATGCATAGGTAAGTTCAAGTCAGGACTTGCTAACAGACAGAAAACTACCTGGGTTTTATTAATTTACCTTGAACTTCAAGTTATCATAATATCCAGCAATCCTAACTGAAAGAAAACAAAGCAGCCAATGTCATCAGCAGGTCTGCAATATCTGTACACAGATTAAAAAAAAAAAAAAAAAAAAATAGAATGAGCCAACAAGCATACACTAAATTATATTACCCCAAAACCTGTACAGGTAGGCAGAACTAGTTCGCATGAGGGAAGTGAGTAGAGATATGTAGCATTAAAGCCAGGATGAACTTCCAATTTTGCAAAAACTAGCCCAGTATCTTAGTCAGTAGACTAACAATTTATTCACAAGATAGAATGGCTTCCTCCAGACTTAATATAGCCTTTAGACTGAGCGGAATTCAAGCTGCTCAGTCCAACAAATGGACATCAGATCACCTAATCCAGTGAGGCAGGGATGGTTAATCAGTTAATTTCAGATGTATACAAAGTATACATGTCTATTTCTGATTAAATTTGCTGGAATCCCACTATGGCACGATTTCAGCTTGTTGCTGAAAATAAATGTTCTAATTGCTTTCTTACTTGTCTCCATTGCCTCCCTTGCACTGAACCTAAGGGTCATTCAGCCTCAGGATGAATCAATTCAGTAAGCTGGTGCAATGGAAAACTAAAGCATTCCCCAAAAAATAGTTTTTCCCCCATGATATGGACTCAGTGAAGTGCACCCCGCAGTCCTGACAACTTACTACATTCTGCAGCAACATGAGAGTTACATTTTATGAAGATGGCTCAAACACAAGGACCCATACCAGAAAAAAGTGACTAAAAAGCTGTGAGAAGATCCAATCACAGCTAAAAGAAAACAAAGCTGGTGGTTTCAGTAGCAGACAGTAGCCCAAAATAATACTGCACTATATGTAAGATTTCATAATTTCTTTTTAGGTGAAATGACTTATATTCCAGGTGCTTAAATTTCAGCAGGTCCCTAGATCTGGATGCTGCTGATGAGCTCAGAAATGGGAAACATGATTTAGCTCCCTTCTGACCCACAGTGTTTTATTTCTTCTCATGGTGATCACGATACAGGCATATAAGCAGATCTTCCATGTGAAGAAATTCAGACAAAGGAGATGCAAAATGATCCTTCTTCCCATAATTTATGTGTAATTATGGATTACAAACATTTTTAGTGCATTTTTAGATTTTTGCCTTTTTCTGAACCACCTTATGCACATATCTGGGACTGTGTTATAATAGAGTGAAATGAATACTTCTGGAAAGAACCAAACAAAGCTGATGATGATTTTCAGAACTAATTTAACAACCCAGTCTTCAGTGTTTGAGGTTCTTCTGTTGCCTGATGAAAATCAACACAATGACCTTTCCATACCACCATCCAATCTGAATTGCAAAAGTTCTTATTCCTCCAAATGTTTCAGTCTTTCTGCATAGTGGCAACATTGTTTGTTTAGGAGAAGCTAATTTTCCCTGGAGATATAAGTGTAACATATTAAAAAGATTATGTAGGATCAGAATTTTATTATACAGCTACTTGCTAAAAAGAGGGACATGCAGTAAAGAAGCTGAAATAAGGCATTGCTGAATGGCATGACTAATTTCAGTAACATCTATTTTAATGAAAACAAATGAATATGTCAGTATGCCACAAATATATATCTAGCATTTAAGTATGCAGAAGATGGAAATAATGAACAAATATTTAATGGGAAACAGAACTGGACCTTATTTTAGACTGTTAGTCTTGTTACTATGGGCAATGTAAATGACATACAGATTTGTTCAGTTCTGGGTTTCCTCCTCACAAAACAAAAGGAAATTCTTTCTGCCTCCTTCAAAATAATCTTGCACTGAAGCTTTTTGAGTAGAGTTGTAATTCTCCTTCACTGTGCATTAGGTTTTGCCCCCTGGTTTAAATAGAGGAGTTGGATGTATTAATAAACAATAAAGCTTATAAAAATTAGTATCAGTCTGTACCTCAATTCCACAGGTGATCATGCCAGTCCCTCAGTAAGGACTCAAGTTTTCTGTGGAGCAAAACCTATGGTACTTGATCTTGTTGCCTTTTTTTTTTTTTTCCAGTTCAGTTTTCAATATCCTTCCAACCAAAATGATGGGGAAATTATCTGCAGAGGTCAAAAACCTCAGTGCAACTCCCAGTTTCTAACCAATCTTCTTTTTTTTTTTGTTTTTCACCTACTTATGATTTGCTTAGTTTAACCAAGCAGATAGGGATATTAGTACAAACTGAGAGACTCAGCTTTAGGTTGCACCTGCAAAATGCTGGTTGCCACAGGATAAACTTAAGAGTCTACATACACTACTGCAGAGGGAAGTTACTGGAATTGTAGACAGATGTTACTGGAGTTTTTTAAGCCAAATGTAGTGTCGTGAGACTGACAAGTATTATAACATTGCTGAACCTTTCATGCAAGGGATCAGTGAGGTTTCAGAAAGGATTGGGGTTGTGGAAAGATGTTCTCTGCTCTCACTTGTTTCCAGCTCTCCAGCTGTTTTAGTCTTTACAAGTGGATAAAAGTCATATCAGAATGTGGCACTGACGTTACTGGTCACCTTTTTTTCCTCTTACAGTCCCCTTCAACAGCGCAGCTCACTGATTTAATCTCCAAGAAAGCATTATCCTATGCCTGCAGCAGATTTTATATGCCTCAATGTGTAGCTGAGGATGGTAAGCAGTGCTGCTGGTTGCAGGAAAGGGAAGGGAGTATGGCCCAAATACCCATCTGGAGCTGAGATAATTGGTCTGGGACCAATGGAGATCTAGAAAAACAGCCATGGTGAAAATCGAGGCACACTTCACTGCAGATGTAGTGTCAAACATAAGTGTGTCTGCAGGTCCTGTTTATTGGCTTGGGCTCTGTGTCATAATAACTATTGAGACTTTCCAGAGCTGTTTTACATCTAAGTGGTTTGGATGACAGGCCAAGCAAACTCTGGACAACTGTGAAAACACTATCTTGATTTCCCTTGTTAAAATGAGCCTACCCTTTGTTTACTGGTCATTTTATGGACTACTGACAATACAACTATCCAAAATGAGCCTTTCTTTTCTGGAAGGGGTTCAACATCTCCCCAGATGAGCCAACAGCAGTGTAATATTTGGCATCCATGTGTGCTCCTTAACTTTGCTGAAGCAGATTTGGCTTGCTATGTCTGCAAACTTTGATATGATTAAGTAAAAGAAAGGTCTGTAAGCAGTAGGGAACATATCCAGGCAATTCAGACTTGGACAGCATCATGAGTCTCATGTTTTCCTCCAGCCAGACTATTCATTTCATCACTCAGCTGAGAGAATGGAAGGGTATGTGCTACACTGACATGCTCTCACATTTTGTATTTAGGCCATCCAAATATCCCCTTCCTATAGCTACTAATTAATGACTGTGAAAGTTTAGTATTATCCAGTTATTCAGCAGTGTTGTCACTCTTCTGATGTCTCTTTTGCCAGAATGAAGATAGTCCCCTTTGAAACAGATGGGGTTTTTTATTGTGATCTGTATTTAATCTAGAGTGGCTCTTCCCTCCACTCTGCCTGAAAATAATGACCTCACTTTGCTTTGTCAGAAACCAATCACTGATAGTTTTGGGCAGGCAGGAGGTGGATGACAATTAGGAAAGTATGACCCTGAACAAATAATTTTCAAGGGCACAAATTCTTCCCTTCTGCCTCATTAAACATAACTCATGAATTCCCTCCTTTAAATACAGGAATACAAAACTTCCCTATCAGAGCAGAGCAATGGTCCATCCAACACATTCTCAAAATTCCAACACTGGCCAACATGGAATGCTTCAAGAGGACATATAAAACCCCATAATACATCTAATTGGACAATAATACACCATGGGGAGAAATTTCTAACAGACTTCATCTGGTGATCAGGTCATTATCTGAAATATGAGAATTGACTACCCTTGTAATTTTTCATTGCAGCCAGTGTTACTGCAGCTGCTGTTTATCATCATGAAAATATCTGTGCTATTGCTTTCAGTGGGGCAAAGTATGTTTCCTCTTCTGCATTCATGCTTTGAAAACAGCTACCTAGTGTCACATTAGGTTTTTCTCTAGGTTCCTATTATGCTGTTCTGCTGGTGTGTTTTGCAAGCATCTGAAATGGAGGGTTAAAGATTTGTGCCAGTGATAGCCTAGGTTGTTTGTTGCCTTCTGAATTCTCCCAAATAACAGAAAAATTCTTGACTCATGAAGAAGGATAGAGAGAGTAAAAGCTAAGCAGATAAATGAGAAAAAAAAAAAAACAACCCACAAACCAAAATCTGAAGAAACTTGTCCCATATACTGGTAAAGGAAAAGATAAAATAAAGCACTCATACAATATATGGCTGAACATTTGCAGGCTTTTGATATGACTTAAGACTAGATTCTTGTAACGAGCTACCCCTGCAGATATGAGACATCAGTGATGCTTCTGCAACAAGTCAAAAGAATTTTATACATGCCATAGATACATAAAGAGTCCATCTAGAACATCAGCCCATCCCCACCTTGAATCCAACAACTCTGAAAATGAGTATTAGTTTTGCACTTTCTTATGGTTTCCTTCACAGATGTTGTTTCAACCTGGTATTTGGTTGAAAGCAGATCTCTGTGAGGTTAAGCAAATTGCACAGATGCACATAACTATACAATAAAAGACTGTGGCTGCAGCCCAGAGACCCTGATTCATCCTATCCTTCAACTGCTAAAGACCTGCCAACCTGTCATTCTCCTCCTGAAAACGTGACAACCTCTTCAGCTCAGACAAAATCTATGTCTACATATGCAACTATATTTGTATGGACATACAGAGACAGAGGTCCGCAGCTTGTAGTATCAGTTCTATGAACAAATTTAGGGTCTAAAATAAATTCCATCAGATAGATGAATAATTGTTATTATTTTAAGTCCACTTTTTTTTTATGGACCTCACCAGAAAAAAATCTCAGGGGGTAAGCTAAGTCAAAGACTTTAAAATTCTTTAACAGGCTTTGCCAAAATGCCAAGATGTCAGGCAGTAACCCTTCAGGTTTAAATTCAAACCTCAGATATGTAAACACCAAAATAAATTAGAATTTTTGCAATGTATCTAATTGTGTTCAGAAAAAAAGAACACAAGTCTTATATTTCTGTCTAGCAGTTTCTTCTGTATCATCCTTTTTGCAGCCTGGGGTTCAAGAACGATAGCTCTGGAATGTGACCATTCAAAGCTCATACCCTGTTTTTCAGGCTGAATTAAATGCCTTCAAATGCCTTCATTTTTGGTAGTCTTTTTTCGAGAAGAATGGGAACACCATCTTCAAAATCAACCTTCAACTTGAGGAAGTGATTTTTTTTTTAAGTACTTTTATCTCCTTTACTCTTTTATTGACAAATACGAAAGAGCAAGCTCTTGCCTTATCTTAGTGCACAACTTCATTTGGAACCCACATGCAGGATTCTTTCTCTTTTCCTTTTTTTTTTTTTTTATGAAACTTCACACATTTTTTTCAGCTTTAAATTAGTCAAGATGAATAGTTGTCCCTTTGCAACACCTTCTGGCAGCTTGACCTGGCTGGAGCAGACAGTTAACCTTCCAGCTCCCTGATGAATGTCTTGGAAGTGGTCCAGGCAGCACAAGAGAGCTAGAGTTGACAGATGACATACCCCAAAGAGTAATACTGTTTCCCAATTTAAAGAGAATATGGACAAAACACTGAAGATCAGAATGGTGCAAATAGAACCAGAGTGTCTGGCATCCATCAGTGCTTACAGCAATAGCCAGTCATCTAACTTTTTTTTACTGCAAAACATGTGAGCAAAAAGGACACGTAGTGCAGAGATCAATAAACCTAGGAAACTTGTCTTAATGACATGCACTTAACTTTCTACTCACTGCTAGAATGGTACTATAGCTCAGTCTCTTAGGGTTTGTCTATGCAACTAAACAGGTCTGTGAGTTTTCCATTGTCTTGGGGAAAAGAGTAGGGATAGCATCCAAGTACCTAAACAACCTTTCTTCCAGAAGAGAATCCAGGCTATCTATTGGAAACAGAGCCTGAATTGTGTGGATAGATGGCTTTCAGAGAGTGCTCAAGTCTCTTCCTTGACCTGTTGTATTTATTAGCATAAGTGTACCTTCAAATCATACATTCATCTCAATTTGGTAGGATTAAAAACTAATTGCATACCTGGCATCTATTGTTTCTTCTACACCCCACTAATTATCCAGTAAAACTAATGATCCAAACCACCTTTTGTCATTTTCCCTGTCCTAGAAGCTTCGTTGGGACCAAAAAGGTACAAAGAAGGTCGTGGTAGGATGCTGTTATCTCCTATCAACCCTCAGGAACGAGCATCACTTACACACTTACTCTTTGCACACTACCCTGCCTATACAACCACTCAGCTGGAACTTCATCAGTAACTGGATGCCCTCAGTGATCAACAAAGAAACAAGGCACGTGTTTCAGCATCTGGTCATGCAAGCGTGTCATTTCTGAGGTGTGAGAGCTGGAAGGGACAATACCAATAATCTGCTCTGACATCTTTCATTACAGAAAAAAATCAAACATTGCCCTTTACTTTGGCTTTGTTGCCCTAAGCAACTTCTGCTCAAGCTAGAACAGAGTGATAGAAATTGCTTCTTTTTAAAGCCAGGGCCAAAACCTTTTAAACACAGTGGGAGTCTATTGGTGACAATTGGATTTTGTCTAGAGGTGGCTAGGTTTAACTAGAAATGTGTTAAGATTTGAATTTGCATATGCAACTCTGCATTTGCATGTTTTTTCTCCCAAATGTTAATCTTTCTTAAGAAGGGAAGGAAATAATCCAAGCATGCAAATCTCCATTCCCTCACTGAAGCTCATAGAGGCTCATGGGACTTGATGAATCCAGCTCCCTACAGATTCCTTTATTTTAAGTGATTTTTAAATAAAGGAGTTCTTTTGGAGTTACTGATCCATTCCCTTCACAACAGCACGGGAAAACATTTTAAAAGCTGCCATGCCTCCAAGAGATTTCTGTCGTGAAAAGGATTACTATCTCAGTGGGAATAGTTGGGCAAATGAAGACATTGATTATGTTTTTTACTTTTCTGAAATACCATTTTACATAATTTTTCCACCATTTTTACTTATTAAATAGGAACAGCAGCAACAGTCACATTTACACTTTGGAAGACTGGCTACAGAGTAACAAATCAGTCTGAATAAGCTAATGGTGGGATTAAAGTCAATGTCACTGCCAAATAGCAATAATAAAACATTTAGTACATATGCAGAATGTAATAGAATACAAAAGTTCCTCAAAGATAAGTAGATATCATGTCCCTTTGATTTCAGTAAAATTAGTTGACAAATAATTTTGGGGCACTGAATCTGATTAACCCAGGAGATTCCATTATTTCTAACAGGATTTTTTCCCCCCAGTTACGCATTTTTAAAAGTAATTCCACATCTCATGAAAGGTAGCGTATGTGACCTACTTCAATGTTGATGAGCAAAGGTATGTTTCAATTTTTAAAGCACCAAATTTGGGATACCAGTTCATCAGGACTGTGGTCTTGCCTCACAGATAACCTGATATTCACCTTACTGACACTGCCAGCTTAGCTGAAATTTCTGATACATGGCCACTTATCACTGGACAGTGGAGAGACAGTTTTAGTCTACAACACCCTAATTATATTCTGAATGCTTTCACTCCTACCCTCAGCTGCTTCTAATAGGATAACAAAACTTTGAAGTAACTGCCAAAATGTAACCTGACACTCCATCTTTAGTTTTTCTTTGTAAACTTTGGTATATTCCAGATGTTATTGCTCTTCTAGTTAAAAAAAAAAAAAAAAAAAAAAAAAAAAGATGTTTGGATCACTTAAAAATTGCTACATTTTAACAGCATTGTTACTTTGGGTCAATAGTAAAATTTTTGAGGATCTTAAAGCAGGTTCTAATTCACTTCACAGCTCCCTGATGTGCTACATCTCTGTAAAAATGTCCCAGTTCACTGTGTTCTAACTGAGTATGTTGTTGTAGATGAACTCTCATTTGTCCTTGGGCTCCTACCTTACACTTAGATTGTAAAATTCCCATTTTACAGACAAGGACCTGAGTCAGGAAAAAATTTAAGTATATTCTGAAGGTCTGCAACAAGGCAGGGAACCCTTCTTCTGAGATCTAAGAAACTGGGCTGAATTAATTTCAAAAGATGAGGGCAGCTGAGGAGCAGATCTAGCTACTGAGAGACAGCCCGGCATATCTCTGGCTGATGGGGTGGTACATGAGGATTTGTTTGGCTTGTCATCAAAGGTTCTAAGGAAGACACTAATCTTCTGGATATCCTATTAATGGGCATCCCACCCCACATTAGCAACAGCAGGTGGTTTTTAAAATACATTCCTGAAGTACATAAAAGAAAGAAGGCTTGTATAGACTCCTGTATACTTAATACTGTCATTAGCTTTACAACATAAAAAGGTGGATGTTAGGAAGGAGAATGCTGATTTGTTTGACTGAGAAAATGTCTGCTAGTGGGAAAAAAAAAAAACCCAATATATTCCTATTGTCTAGAGACATCTGATAGTGATCGCTTTGTAGGATGAAGTCAGTTGAAACATTAAGACAATTGTACCAATCAGTATTTCTTTTATACATAAAAGAGCTAAATGACAAAGCTGTATTTCTCTATGTAAAAAAGACTGAGACTTGATGCTGTCATTCAAGTTTCAGGCTGATAGCTCTAATAGTTGCCACTATGAATATCTAATTATCAGCTTTTTTTCACGGAACCAAAATTAACCTGAAGTCCTGTTAGTGTTATAGCAATGTCCTGCTGTCAATTTTATTTCAGTACATCATTGTTATCCAGTAAGTGCATGCTAGATAATAACAGAGATTTACTCTAATGCTTGTATGCTAGATCAACAGCACTGATACTCAGGGCTGCCCTCCTGCTTCAGTAGACCTATTAGAGCCTTGCTTTATTTGCAGTGCAGTAGTACTCCATGGCTCCATGGCATTGCACACATACATAGCAAAAGACTGCAACCAGCCAAGAGGAATTTCTAAAATAAAATCAATACAAAAAGCATCAGCATTAGCTCTCTCCTGCAGGTGAAAAATGGAAGCACTCTTTTTGCCATGCCAGGGGCTGGATGTTTCTGTGGGAGATCAGCCTGCTTTGCTTGGTGCAGGGCACCCTGTCTGAAGGCACTGGGCATGTGCAAACTCTTAGATCAACCAAATCAAGTCTCAACAGCACAGTCTTCTCCATCCTCTGTCCTTACTGGGGTTACCTGCTGAATAAAGGGGTCCTCTGGGTTGCTAGTGCTTTTAGCATCTTCCCTATATATGACTGAACTTACATGACTCTTAAACAGCTACTGAATTTATATGTGTACACTGCTCTTCCCTGACTTCTAATAAAATTCTGAAAGGCAGTCAGGGGTGGGGACATGGTGGAGGCAAAAGAATGGAAACAAGGTCTTCATTTCATGATATGTTATTTTGTATGAACTTTGTATTGGATTTGACAAAAATAGGTGAATACAGATGTTTTAATGAAATATTCTTTAATATTTCGTCTGAAATCTTCGGCAAAATGTCAGTGGATGCCTGGGCAGCTTTTCTGGACACATTCTGTTGATGGGTGAGGCAGAATAACATGCTGACTTAGTATGGAACTTGGATTCTTAATTTAATTCATGGATCCTTTGATACATAATTAAAGGCTCTGGATTTTGCTGAGAAATTGTAATTTCTCTGAAATGGGTTCATCCCCACACCACAACATCTCAGCTCACTGGAGGCAGCATGCAATTCATGATAAAGAAAGCTGCAAGAAATAAACTTGTTAATAATTCAAATCTATTAATACATTAATAGAAATATATAAAAAGAACACCACAGATTCCTAATGGTTATATGAAATCTATATGGCTTCTTGGAACTTATCTTTTCTTGGGACTGTGTCTAGCTCAACTTGGTCTTAAGTTGGTTGGTATAATATTGTGCACAGATTTAAAGATTTATAACAGAGCAGGAGGAAGTAGATCAGTTTTCACTTGAGTTCTTTAGAAGTCAGGCTGCATTTCCTTTTCCAAACAGCTTTTTTTAATGTGTGAAAAAGACAGATATCAGATCTGTGATGAGCAGAAGAAACCGACATTTGGCATCTATGTGAGAATCTTATTTACATATAACTGGATCCATTTCATGATTTCTTTAGGTGAAGAGACTAGAAGTGACATCTGAAAGAACCATGTCTATGGGCAGACACTCAGCCACCTGTGAAACCTGTGCTGTTGCCAAGGAGGAGAGCAGACAGATTTATGCCGATAAAAACATGCATCAGTCAGAGGCCACATAATGCTGACTGAGAAATCTGTTTCTGACTTGAGGCTGGTTTGCTGACTTTGTCAGGTTAATAGTTCTAAATGGCAGCTCCATCAAATTTCACAAGCAGCAATCCTGAATGGTCCTCCTGGTGTCTTCCATGCCTTTCTTCCTGGCTCACACACCAGTTCTGCTGTGTGACTAGTTTTAAGAGAATGGCCCTAATTGGTTTCCTTCTTCACCTCCACATACTTACACGGGTGCTTTCTCTTCTAAATTAGAGCTTCACTTGGGAAGAAACTCTTTTATCAGGTAATTGAAACTACAGACATAAAATGGCCATCAGTGAATTATCAATTCTGCATGTGATCTTTGGAGACTGACCCAACACATCATTCAGCCAGAACACGAGAAAAACTAGAGTCTTGGCTTAAGTTTCAGTTATTTCCGTAGCGTTGATGGTGCTGTGTAAGTCCTATATAAGACAATTGGAGATGGTCTGCATATATACAAATCCAAGAATATTATAACAACTTCTGAGGTTCTGTCATGGAAGTTAAATAAATCGAAATTTTATATGCACACAAGTAGGTATGCACACAAACGTACATAAACATATGCAAACACAGACAAAAATGTGTGTGCCTACATATTTAAAAGGGATTTTTTTAAGGTAAATTTAAGATATTCCCAAGAAATTTCTTATTTTGTGTCACTGAAAAACAACATTAGATCTTCCAGATTATATGTCTTACTCGTCATAAGCCATTTATAAAGTTGAAAATGCATTATTTACCACTTTTTTTTTTTTTTTTTTTTTTCCTCAATCTTGGTGTTGGGCTTTTCAGTTTGGGTTTTCTTTTTTGATGGTGATATCACAAAATGTGTGGATTACCAAATGTCTTTGATTGCTGGGATTTATCATTTGGTTTTTTTAATAGAAAATTATTCTATAAGATACAGTTTTTGAACTAGAGGTTGAAAATACACTGCAGATATCTTACTATAGACAAAAAATTAGAATAAAACTTTGGAGAACAGTATTTTTGCAAAATGTATCTCCTTGGTATCTGCATAATGACCTTTTCCTCTAAAAACAAGGTATTCCAAAAAGTGTCCCACTTTGCAAGAATATGGGAAAGTTTATCTAGCAGCAAAGAAGACAATCACAAAGTTCTCATGATAAATATGGCTACTGTTTTTAATGAAAGCATTGCATTCGAAATGATCTAAAGACTTTGAACTCTATAAAAACACACTGATGGCTGAAAAATTATTTGCAGAAGCTAGTGATTAATTTTCGTTATTTTTCTGGTTTTAAACACTTGAGTTGGCAAGCTATTCAGGAGAGGTTTATACATATACATATAAATATACATATGTATATGTGTGTGTTATTAAATACATATATATGCGCCATAATCAGTACTACATAAACTGTATAATGTTTCATGCATGTATATGAAAATTTTTACACATTAATTACCAGTATAAGAGATCCCTTTAAAATGAAACCATTAATAAATTTATATAAAAGATTCCTTGTTGCAGTCAAAACCAAGAAATGCTTATGCAAATGCTGATATAAAAGAAGTGGGTGACTTCTTGAATGTCTGCTTGTATTTGAAGACACTCATTTTAAAATAATGAAATATTTAGTAGATAAAGAGTTAGAGTATTTGGACTTACTTGAACTTGAATGTCAGTTTTTATTAAGCTCTGAAAAAAAATAATGATCTATCTCAAAAATAATTAATGGAGAAGTTGGATAACCAACTCCAAAGAGGCTCCAGGACCACCTATCACAAGGACAATGAAAGGCAGGCTGAGCCTAGACAGGGGGGAAATTTCATTATTGCCAGGGCAAAGCACAGCCTGATCTGGATAGAAAAACAGAAGTCTTCATTTTGAGGAAAGTTTATTTCCTCTTCTCATCCTGTGGGGAATATTGGCACAAGACATTAAAAAAAAAAAAAAAAGTATTTGTTGTGTTTTGCACGGCAGGCAAGTATTGAGAAGCAGGGCAAGCAGGGCCCTGTGAGCCTGCATCTGCTCAGGAGCCTCACACTGTGAAGGTGCTTTGCTAATGTAAAGACAAACTTCTCTGGTCTCAAATCCACCTGAATATGCAAGATTTGTGGTGTTTTTCATTTCTGAGGACAGGGCTTAAGCAGCTCCTGCTCTCCATGGTTCTTCAGCTTCATAGCTCTCAACATAGTTCATCCTCTTCACTCCAGCAAGCAAGTGGCAGAAAGAAAAGCAGCAAAGGCCAAAAGACACTAGAAAAGGTATTAATAAGTAAAGACTATTCAGGTCAGTACTCATTCAGTGCTCAATGTGAAAAAACCACTGAGACCAACTCAGTTCAGTCTCAACAGAAAGGATATTACAAAGCACAGAAAAGAATTAAATTATTATTTTTATGGTTTTCAATAGGATACTAAAATCCTTTTGTAATTTCCTTTTTTAAATATGGTATTAATGAGACCAAGAATTCCTCATGACAATACCAAAGTAAGAAGTGAGATATACCGGGATTTAAATTAGATTTCTAGTTCCACCTATTCACTGATTTGCCTGTTTCAAGACAAATCCATTTAAGCAAATGCTTAAATGAAAAGGCTTTCATAGTGCTTAGAGCTCAATTTCATAATCAAGCAAAAGCACCTTATCAGGTTACTGCACATAATCAATGCTGCAGGAGCTGCCTGTGCCCTGTCTGTTCTCAGCCTTTCACACAGAAGGCAATGGCCCTGGCTTCAGTATGGAGTTAAGCTAAGTCCAGTTATCTTATATTTTCAGCAGCTAAAAGTGTAAATGAGAGGTTATCACCACCCCTCTCATACCACACAAATGCAACCAGAACACCAAGCATTTATTTAACAATTTTTTCACTTTCTCACTTATAAAATCATTATCCAAGATAAATCAAGCGTTATTCACAAACCCTCAAGTGCAGTTATAATGCTTATTTATAAACTGGTTTTATGTCCTATAGCATGACAAAATTTAATTTAATAACTTATTTGGCATCAGGACACAGCAGAGCCAGTGGCTCTGGGACAGGGCTTGGGGATGGAATTGGTGGGGACTTCCCGGGGCAGGCCCAAGGAGCAGGGCTGGCTGGGACAGGGGGCAGCTGGGGGAATCCCCTAGCCCAAGGAAACAACTTCTAGGAAGAGACAAGTTTCACCTGACTAAGTGGGTAAAAAACCCCATCTTTGCCAACAAGATGGCCAACCTGTTGAGGAGACCTTTGAACTAGGAATGACTGAAGAGGGACGTGATGACCTGCAGAGGGTGTCTTCTACAGATCACCTGATCAGGAAGAAGTAGGTGGGGATTTCTGTAGACAACTGGAAGCAGCATCACAGTGTGCTGTGATGTGCTTCCAACCTCCACAATTCTGTGATTCCATGATTCACAGTGCATGTGAAGTGAAGCTTCTGGGAAAATATATCTTTAATTGTATGAGGAAAGAGGAAAAGGTGTCTGGCATGGCTTTTCTGTAAAACTGAAATGGAAGTGGAAAACTTCAAAGCCTTCCACAATTCGAAAGCTACTTGCAAAAGCAGACAACCTTTTGCAGGATTTCACTGAAGATTTTGTTGTGACTATTCTTCACAGATTTCTACCTGAAAATTCTAGCTGGCTTTGTGATATACCTAATTACAGACAGAACACATTTGGGTGCAGATCAAAGTCTAGCTTGAGGCACAGTCACAGCAGGCAGCTGCCATGGGCAGTGAAACAGACAAGGCTCTTCAGCTTAATTCTCTTACACCAATGCCCCCAAGTATCTACCTGGCAGCTGTTGTTGCTGCCCATGAGATCTGAGTTATAACAAGTTGGAAAGTGCTTTTCTAAAAAGATGTTCCACCAAAACTCTCTGCCTTCATTTCTCTGCTTCCCTGACAGCAGCAGGAACACAAGCCTGATTCCCCAAAGTTTTGACCTCTTCTACTTCTCACCTTTTCTGCTGCTTTCTCCCACTTTTCCTGAATCAAGCTCAAACCATCAGGGAGGTGGAGGAAAGGCAGCTCTTCTCTTCTGCTATACAGCAACACTACTCTGGCTGAAATACTGCCAGGTACTGCCGTATTGCCTTAAGTCCACTTCTGTTGTGTCTGTTTTAAGGAAGAAAGCAAGTATTTTCTTTCACCCAGGTTATAATTCCAGTTCATCGTAAATTTTGACTGGCAGGTTTTGGAATGAGGAAAATTTTGAGATTTCCCAGAAAACCTGCATGCATTTGCATTTCAGTAATAATTATGCTATCTATGGCACATCTTTTTATCATGTGACTATAACATGGTGTGAATGTGTATATTTTACATTTTAAAAGACACCCAAACCCTTTCTTTCCTGTTTCCTAGGAAACAGCCACCCAAACCCTTCCATTTAAACAGTGAACAGCTTAGTTTCCATTATACTGTTCAGTACTTCAGAAAGCTAAAATGGTCACAATTCAAATAGCCCTCCACAGAATTATATCACTTTCAGAAAACAATGTATTGAAAAATATAATAATTGTCTTTTTCAGAAAGAAAATGGCTTTTAATTTTTTTCTCTCACTAACTCACAACTGCCCAGAACATTTTCAGCAAAGCATACTGGTTTGTCAAAACTAAGAAATTTCATGCGGTTCTGTTAGCTTTACTGACATTTTTAGAGGAAGAGATAAGAAGGACACTTCTAAGGCTTCATGCTCTTTTCATGACAACAGTTATTGTGCTAGATATGAAGTCATCAGGAGAGAATCTGACTACTGTGGGCTTTTACCCAACATTTTCACTGGAAGATCTAACCTCAAATTACAGTCTACGCTTCCGTATGCAAAAGAAGATTCAGAAGCAAAAATAATCCCCACCCAAATCCATAGATTCCAGTCAGAAAACAGACTTTCCAAAACATTACAGGCAGGATGAAAAATCAAAATCCTTTATTCCTTACTAAACAAAACGGTTGTACTCCAGTAAGTTTTACCTAGGATCATTGAGATGATTAGGGCGATATATTATATTAATATCTCCTTTAATATTAACTGTTTTCTATTGGATTATCATGACAGACAATTTTAAATCTAAGTTAATCATTGTTCTCCAGAAAAGAAGAGTAATAGGCACTGTTGATAAAAAGAACTGAATCTCATTTGTTTCCTGCAGCTTACCTTTTCCTAGCCATATCTCCATGCCCTTGTAGCATTCTGTGGTGTCTCACAACTCTCAGCCCTACTGAGGGCACCAAGTCCATGTCCCTCTAATAAAAAATGCAAGATTTTGTAGTGGTCTCAAAGTAGCTACTTCCCACTCTACTGAGAAAGCCACACAGATTGTATCAACCCAATTCCAGATGCAGCCCACAAACCATCTCCTCTTCATCCCGGACACAGTCTCCTTAGCTTTTCCAAAAAGTCTCAAGTGTCAGTCCAATTTTCCCTCTCTGTAACTCAGTCATGAAAAAGACTAACAAAATTCCATGTCAGGGTATTGAAAAAGGTCTCAACTTACCCAGGTTAACTGTTTTTTCCTCTGTTGGCAACTGCTTTTTTTGTGTGTGTGCTGTGTTTTAGTTTGGTTCTGTTGTTTGTTTCTCCCCCACACTTAGCCTTTTATCCTCCCACTGAGCAATTTTCTTTTACCTCTGGCAAAAAAAAGTGCTCATCATGACTTACCAATCATAAGTACCATGTAAAAAAGGAAAAATTTAAGTGGAAATTTTCAGTGATAAGTCATTTGATTCATATTTGGCCTCATTGTTTTCTAAGTTTTCAGGTGGGCTTGAAACCTATTCCTTTATAATGAGTCAACATCTCTTTAAATAGAAGAGTCTCAGTCAATGTTGCTGATATTCCCAAAGTCAGTATCTCCCACTGAAGACATAGCTTCTCTTTGCCCCATTTACTTGCTTTTACTTGATGCTATTTCTCTCTTAAATATCTTGTGATGACAAAATTGTTAGTGCTCCATGACTTAATGTAAAATGAAGGTAAGAGCCTATAATTTATAGCACCTCAGCCTCTTTCTATTCCCAGTTGTGGCTTATCCAATATCCAGGAAATGCTTTTTGCACCAAATCAATGATAAATGATACATTTATCAGGCTTATGAGTGAAAGAGATAATTAGCTTTCCATCTACTTTTCCCTATCAATTCTCAAAGAACTGAAACTTGTGCATTCTTTTTCTTTATTCTTTTGTCACTGTCTCCTAGTGTTTCTTATTTCTGTGTTTATGATTCAGCAAACTGGTTAATCTTGAATTATTTACTCATGCTTCACTTTTTGTCATGCTGTCTCCTACACAGGGAAAACTACTGTGTGACTACCTTCTCTTCTTTTAAGGTCCTTATCGAGACTGACTTTTATCACAGAAAAAGAATTAGCCTGAAGATAGCAGATTCTTTCAGAGATGTGCCCTCCCACCCCCTTTATTGTTGCTAATTTCATTTGCATGGTGATCAGGGGATTGGAAAGGCTGTCAGAGCACATGTTGATATCAAAACATTCTGGAAAAGAGCAGTCTGGATAAATTGCTAGTGATAAATTAGATGTTCTGGGTGTGGTTGTGTATGCTCTTCTGAATGAAAAGGGGACTTCCCTGAGTGCTTCTGATGAGCTCTCCTTATGGCTGCAAATGGCTAGAGATATTTGCAAAGTGAAAAATATGGCTAAGGGTTGGGAGGGTGTCAGTTAATTGGCAGAACTTATGCAGTGTGGAGGGTTAGGATTTAATATTTTAGGAACAGAGATAGCTTAACAGGGATGATTTTTTATAAGTGATTAATATTACCTACATCTGGAAACATTTAACAGTTGACTCAACGAACCACATTAAAAGAAATAAAGGGAAAAGTAACATTATTTCTTTGCTTGTCAGTGTCTCCTTTATTCACTAGACCATGTCACCTTTTCTGTATTAAATCATTCCCTTTTCTTTCAAGACAATAAGTCACCATTAATAATGATTAGACATCACTCTGCAAAGGTTAGAAACCCAGCTTTGTTGAGAATGTAAATTACTTTTCTCCTAGAAAATGCCATTTACTTCATTGGTATGTCATTAAATTAATGCAAGGATAAGGGGAATTCAGTGCCAATCAGGCTGGAATAGCTATTATGGAAGCAAAGCCTCTATGAAGCCAAACAAGTGGTGGTTATTTTGACTGTACAGAAATGAATGAACATTTTTAGAGAATTCTGGTTTAGTAAATTGTGTGTCCATCAATCCACAGAGAAAAAAATGGATACTGTGCTAGCAAAAGACAAAGTAGAAGTATTTGAATGGAGAAATGAAATTAAAAAGAGGAGAGGACTGTAACCTCTAAGAATTTTGAATATGGTCAGATTAAGTGAAACTATATAGGTGAACATGGTTTGTTCTGTACGAGCTAAGAGTGGGATCCTGTCTAGTGCAAAGGGATTAATTCCATCCTGAGCTGTCACGAAGCAAACCACCACTCATGGTGCTGAATTATGTTTCATTATAAGGATTAAGAAGATGAGCTTAAAAAAAAAAAAAAAGTCACAGTTTTCCAGACAAGTATTTGCTAATTCTCACACTGTGCAGAGGCCAGGTGCCTTTCTGAACATAGTCACCAAACAACAGTGTGCTACAGGTGAGGAATTACCTGCAGGCTGTGGTTTCAGAGTTGGCCAGCACTGACAAGCAGTGTCTGCCAGCAATGCTTTTAGGAACGGTTTTAAAAATCATCAGAAAAAGAGGTCACTTTATCTCTGACTTTCTCGTGCACATAAATCATCATAAATGCAGAATTTATGTCAATCCAAGATCTTACTTGTTTAATAGAGCCAACAGGAGCACTCACAAAGTAAGATGCGAACAGTAGGTGGAAGGAAATTAATGAGTGGTTCATCCAAAAGTAATTTATCCTGGAAACCAGACAGGTGAAATGTGGATGGTATGATAGGGTGGTTTAGGTTCTGACCCACTTTTCAAGGCACAACAGGCTGGAAGACATCTTTTAGGATACTGAGCCCAGTTAGCTAGTATCACCAGCCACTGTGTCATAAAAACCTCTTCATCATTTTCTCAAGTTCTAGCTTTAGCTGAGGATATTTTTTTTTCAGATCCTTATTCCCACTAGCAGACTTTGTAACAGTCTCATTTCATCTGACATTTGGAAACTTTCTTCTGTTCACCAGCTTAAAGCTATTCCCTGGTGAGCCTGTATCCATTTTGTAAAATTTCAATGTTATCCATTAATTTAAATAAGCTGTTCTTTCCTGTTCTTTACAATTTGATGTTTATTCACATCAAATGCAAAAGTATCTATGCCACTTCATTGTTGTTGTGCTTACATGTCTCTCTAACTAAAACTCAGGACAGCAAAGATAAGCATATGCATAAAGCTGAGTGCATGAGTATGTGCTTTCAAAAATAAAGGCCTTACCTTTCTAATAGCAAATGAAAAAGTTCCCAGAATCGCTACTGACTTCTGTGTCTACCATGTTCTTTTGGATTAAGGTCGTTTCTGTGTATTATTTCAGTGGCACAAGGGAAATAGATTTATTAGCAGTCTGGCCCTTATAAAACCAAACAAAACTGTCACATACCAATTAAAATAAATTTTATGAGTTTCCTGCTGCAATTATTTCAGGTGCTTTGTTTCCATATGTGTACTCAACTACTAATCAGCCACTCATTAATCTTAACTATCTCTGTATGTCATCTCCATGCATCTTAAACAGATGAATAAACAAGCTAAATTGAAATGTAATGGATTTAGGTTATCTGTTTCTTGTAAAATTAAATAAAATTAAATCTAGTGTCCCAGTTTACACACGCTGATATAAATGAGTATAGAGGGCAAGAAGCTCACATGAAACTGTTGCAGCTTAACTCGCTCAATAGCTGCCCAGATTTTGAATATGTCTAAATTTACAAATTACCTTTTCTTGTTAGTCAGTTCCAATAGCTCTATAATTGTTGGTGTAGCCATGAAAGATGAATTCTTTCTCTGAACAAAAAAATATAATGCTAAAGTATGAGAACTTCAAATGTCTCTAACAGTTCCGCAACTGTTGCTCTACCTACTTCTTGACTTTTGCATCAGCCAAGTCCATCTGTAGAACTGAAGTGGCTTTGTCTCATCAGGTCTATTTGTAACCCCGGGCTCCAAGCCTGCAGAGCTCTCCGTTAGACCTTGGGACAATCACAAAGAAAAGTGCAAAATCATCCGTGTCTCTGCTCCCTCTTGTGGTAGCAGCATTGCAATTCATAAGGGGGAAAAGCAGAGTGTGATAGGGGAGCTACAGTAGCAATTTTACAGGATTTCTTTATTTGTAAAGGCCATGGCGTACTATTCCCTGAACATTTGCCTCTCTGGTGTTTTAGGAAGTGATTTTTTTTCTTCTCTCCTCTCTCTTCTATACACATTCACGCATCCCAGGGTTATAAGCTGTTCAGCGATGTTTTTTATAAAATTAACTGTGAGTCACAGGGGTATGACAGCATTGGCAATTGAAGGAGTGTATTCAAGACAAGAAGCAAATACAGCTGTAAAGCACAGCCAGTGGGAGAAAAGTAAGAAGGAGAAGTTATGTTGGTTTAAAATGAGGGGGGAAAAAAAAAAAAAGTTGTTCCTTCAAAATTAGAAACATGACTTAGAAAATCCATCTGGATTTAAATCCCTGGAAGTTTAAGCACAGGTGTTTCTTTCTACAGTAAAACTTTACAAAACTGTTGTACAATCTCCATGGAGACTGCACTGATGGAGGGCTTGTTTCCCCTCTCTTGTGATGCAGGATCCCAGCCTGAGATCCATATGTAAGCAGAGAGGAAAGGTTTCCCCCTCCACCACTGCAGACTACTATCCTTACACATTCACTCTTCATATACACTGCAGCACGTACTGGCTCCGCACTTTATTCAGATTAAATCAGCAAAGGGATGCTGGTATCAGCTGGTTATATAGAGCAGCCAGCCTATCCGTTCACAGAGCTAGAAGGGACTGAAATGATCATCTCATCCAGCCTCCTAATTGTAGCTGTCAATCTTCCCTGTGGCATACATGATAAACAAACCACCTGGAAACTCACTTTGAAAGCAAAAGCAGACATTAAAATTCAGCTGCAATCCGCTTGAGTGAGGATATCAAAGGATTTTAACTATATCTAGTTTAGGTTGTAACTTTTGGTTCAGTACTTTTGGGAAATATAGGTAAACGTGTTAATACATTAAAGTTAAATAAGGTACATTGTATTGCTTGAAAGTATAAAAAGCCAAAACCACCTGTGGCAACAGTCTGTATTTTTTTATCATTTACTTAATACTTGCATAATGTACAACAGGAATTGCTGAAAGTAGCTAACATGACTAGCCTCATGATCATTAAAAAAGCTTTTAGAAATAAAGTTGCAGGGTGGTGGCTTGGTGAGTATATAGGTTTTTAGGTTGTTTTTTGGGGGCTCTTTCTTTTTTGTTGCTTTGGGGTTTTTTACAAAAAAAAAAAACAAACCCCGAAGTATTCTGCAAAGTGAGTGAAAAATGTTTATCTTTCCAGAGAAAAGGAAGAAAAATAGTCACCATTAATAATCTGATTAGCTCAGACACTAACACAGAGCTACTCTGACCTATCCTTTGCAGAACTGCTGTATCACCAAGGTTAGCAAGAGTAAGGAAGTGGTTTTCTGACTGAATTAAAGAAAATTGCATTAGTATTATAGTGGCAAACCACTTAAGACAAATGCTTTTAGAATTTTCTAATGCATACAATTTTCTCTGACACACAGATTCAGATTGTTCTTTCATTAAATATGTCACACTGAAAATGTTCTTAGCTAGGGTATTTGCACACTTTGAGTAGCATTTCTCCCTGTTACTTGAGTACATTCAAGATCAAAAACCTGACCTCTTTGATGTCAAGGGAAAGAGTTTCTAAAGGAATTCTTCTAATTTTTGTGGCCTTAAATTAATGCTTCTGTCCTGAAGCCAGCACAACTCATACTGTTCTTTTCAGTAAGAGCAAACCTACAGCAGTCTAGATATGTCTAGACTTGCCTTTTCACTCCAGACAATGCTGGATGACCATGCAGCTAGCAAATCTATCAGGTGCCAATCTCACAAGCATGTGAAAGTCCATTGGCCTGGACACATCTCAATGCTTAGTAGCCTAACATCACAGTGAGATAGATGGATGGATAGATAGATAGATAGATAGATAGATAGATAGATAGATAGATAGATGAATGATGTATTGCTGGGCACAGCCAGCCCCACACACAGCAGTTCATTTTCCAAGCTGTCCATGGAGGCCTGTTGAGGTAGAATAGTGAGAAATTATCAGAGCACACTCATGGGCACATCCCAGAAACTGTGCAAGCATAGTTTAATAAAGCTAAAAAGAGCTCCTTATTTGTTGCTCCGACAAGCATCACGTGAAACTGTGTCTTTTCATTAGATGGTGGTTCCTCATCTGTGAATACAGTGGTGCTTGTCTGGCAATTTCTTCTAAGGCAAAAAAAATGTACTTAAATTCTCACTTTTTGGCAATGGAAAAAGTAATTGGTTTATGGATATCTTTTTGTATTAAATTTGACCCCAAAAAAATCTATTTCCTCTTTTTATTCCCTTCACTTTTCTTACTCTATTTCTACATCTATTGGTGAGGACCCTGAATCTTTCCAAAAAAGTATTGTCATTTGAGAAAAAGAGATTTATTCTTAATACTATCGATTGTTTATATTTATTTGTTTACCTGATATTGTATTAACACTCTACTAGAACATTTTCAATCAAATTTCAAACACCCTTGATTTCTCACGATTTACATTTTCATTTCAACATCACTGTTCTTATGTATTTAATCTGATTCTGTGTCATTTCCTTTCAGCTAAAGGAGGAGATTCTTGGTCGTAGCCCATGATTATACTGTGATTGATGCTGTATCAAGAGAAAAAAACTCAGCATCTTTCAGACTAAGTGTTGAACAAACCAAATTCCCAACAAAGTTTTTGGTTTTTAAGTGAAGAAAGATTAAGGACATGGACTTCATAAATCCCATTTGGATTTGAATTTCCACATTTTGCTGTGCTCAGTTCCATAGATCCATGCATAACAGCTGAGACTTCATTTATATATGGTAACTCAAGATTAGGGGAAAAAGCAAGTGGAAGTCATGTAAATGAAATATGAAGAAACAAAGATACAAAAGGCAGTGTAATCTTACCATTGTAAGGGAAACATTTAAGAGAAGGTTTTATAACTCATTCCACTTGATTATATACTATTTCCAGGTCCAGAACCCTCTTTAAAAGTATTTAGGCATTCTAGGGTAACACGGAAAGCAGCTCCATGGAGAAGTACCTTGGAGTCCTGGTGGACAATGTTATCCATGGGACAGCAGTGTGACCTTGTGGCCAAGAAGGCCAGTGGTATCCTGGGGTGCATTAAGAAGAGTGTGACCAGCAGATTGAGGGAGATTCTCCTCCCCCTCTATTTTGCCACGGTAAGGCCACGTCTGGAGTACTGTGTCCAGTTCTCGTCTCCCCAGTTCAAGAGAGATGGGTTTCCCTACTAGAGAGAGTCCAACAGAGGGCTGCAAAGATGATGAGATGACTGGAGCATCTCTGTGCCAAGGAAAGGCTGACACACCTGGGTCCGTTTAGCCTGGAGAAGGCTGAGAGGGAATCTTATCTATGTTTATAAATATCTGAAGGGTGGATGTCAAGATGGGACCAGTCTCTTTTCAGTGGTGCCCAGTGATAGGATGAGGGGCAACAGCACAAACTGGAAGACAGAAATTTCCACCTCAACACGAGGAAAAACTTCTTTACTGTGAGGGTGATGGAGCATTGCAACAGGATGCTCAGAGAGGTTGTGGAATCTCCTTCTCTGGAGACTTTCAAAACCTGCATGGACACGTTCCTTTGTGGCCTGCCCTGGGTGGTCATACTTCGGCATAGGGGTTGGACGAAATGATCTCCAGAGGTCCCTTCCAACCCTTATCATTCTGTGATTCTGTTCCCCACATCACAGCCCATGGGGTATAGAGAGGACAATTCAGAGTTTATCCCAAACCAACTCAGAGGCACTCGATAAGTTAAATGGAAATTACATAAGTAGATATGTTAGACAAGAGTCACAGTAAGTGAAAAACATATTAAGTTGTACAACTTGGTTCCACACTAATTTAAAAGGATCCCAGTCGGACCTCATGCATGGAGAATAATATACAATTTCATATTTAATTGATGATGTTACTGCAAGTGTGAATCATAACCTGGAAGCAAAGTTTTCCATTGAGTCTTATGTTAACTTGAATACTACAGAAAAAAATCAACCAGACTGAAATATTTTGTCAGAAATTGTCATAGCCTTCACCTTTGGTGAAGGATAACTACAGACTTGTGCAAATTCTCCTCCCTAGCACTTGATAAGTAATTAGAAACATTCTGTAGGTATACAAGCAATGACATTTGCATAGATCATTGCAATCATGGACCTTTTCTGTTTAGCAGAGAGAAACTCTATCTCTAAAATTTCCCTTATTTTGGAGTATTCAGAACTATAGGACATGACCTAATAGATAACAGATTGCTTACCCAGCTGGTACTCTGTAAACCAAAGTCTCAAAATCTATATCAGTATTTGGTCCCTCAGTAAATACATGGAATGCAAGTAGAAAAACTGCTGAAAACAGTCAAAGAGAGTATTATGGATTAGCATTTGTTTACTTCTGGAAAAAAAAAAAAAAAAAAAGACTTCTTAAGAGCATTGGAAATCTTCCAAAAATTTCTAAGGTCATGCAGAATTAAAATCTACTTTTAAGGTGTTGTTCTTAGCTAAATAAATAGATTTTTGTGGGGGTTTTTGTTGTTTTGTTTGTTTGGGTTTGTTTGTTTGTTTTGCTTGTTTGGTTGGGTTTTGGTTTATTTTTTGGTTTTACATTTACATCAAAATAAAACTGCAACTAGAAAAATAAAAAGAAATTAAATTGTTTCTTGAAAAAAAGCATAAACACGAAGTGTGAAAGGAGAAGTTTAAACAATACAAGCTCTTCCTTTTTCTTTGAAATCTTTCAAAGTGAGTAAAATATGTCCCTGCATTTTCTTTAATCAGGAGACTGTAGAGATTATGGCAGAAAAATCTGTGGTGTGTGGTTCTCCGGTACCTCTGCTCTTATCACAAATGCTTATCTACCATAGTTAACCTTAACAATTACTCAGGAAATAATAGTCATAGAATCACAGAATCATCTAGGTTGGAAAAGACCCATGGGATCATTGTGTCCAACCATTCACCCTACTCTACAAGTTCACCCCTAGAACATATCACCCAACGCTACATCTAAGCGATTCTTAAACACATCCAGGGATGGAGATTCAACCACATCCTTGGGCAGCCTATTCCAATATCACCACTCTGTCCATGAAGAATTTTTTCCTAGTCTCCAGTCTAAACCTACCTTGTTTCAGCTTGAAGCCGTTCCCTCTGGTTCTATCACTAATTACCCAAGAGAAGAGACCAGCACCAACCTCTCTACAATGTCCTTTCAGGTAGTTGTAGAGAGTGACGAGATCTCCCCTCAGCCTCCTCTTCCTCAAACTAAACAGACCCAGCTCCTTCAAACGGTCCTCATATGATCTATTCTCCAGTCCCTTGACCAGCTTCATTGCCCTCCTCTGCACCCGCTCCAGCACCTCGATATCGTTCTTGTACTGAGGTGCCCAGAACTGGACACAGTATTCAAGGTGAGGCCTCACCAGTGCTGAGTACAGGGGGACAATCACCTCCCTACTTCTGCTGCTCACACAATTTCTAATACAAGCCAGGATGCCGTTGGCTTTCTTTGCTACCTGGGCACACTGCTGGCTCATATTCATTCGCTTGTCAATTAGAACCCCCATATCGCTCTCCGTAAGACAGCTCTCCAACCACATCCCCCCAAGCCTGTAGCTTTGTACGGGGGTTTTGCGGCCCAAGTGCAGGACCCGGCCCTTGATCTTGTTGAAACTCATACCATTAACACTGGCTCAGTGATCCAGTCTATCTAAGTCTCACTGGAGAGCCTCCTTATCCTCACGCAGATCAACACACCCACCTAACTTGGTGTCATCTGCAAATTTACTGTTGATAGACTCTATGACCTCATCGAGATCATCAATAAAGATGTTAAATAGAAACAGTCCCAACACTGAGCCCTGATTGAAAGGATTGAAATCACAAATATTTTCGGTGCTGAAAAGGGCTGAGACCTTTACAAAGACATTTAACCAATTTGCTTTAATGCTGACAAGTGTAAGACTTGAGCTTTAATGCTCAAGTTGTTCTGGCAAACAGTAACAACAAACATGTTTTTAAAAATTAAATGTACTTTGAATTGGTTGCCTGATATGCGGTCATACCATATGTCACCTCTGTGGTGTATGACAGCACTTTTAGAGCCTATGATGAATTGGAAGTTTGAGACATTCTGGAAATGGAAAGAATGGAAAAGATTTTCATTTCAAAAGGGATTGCTTTGGTTCAATTCACTGACTATGGCTGGACACCAGTAACCTTAGAATAAAGCATACTATATCCCCTTTGTTTCTTGGACTGGCTATTCTAATTGCCTTCAGCTAGGTGAAACCTTTACAAGATACTGTGTTTTTCAGCTCCTCCAAGACCATCTCCCTTCCATAAATGCATCCATGATCTTAATTTGGAAGAAATTAAATCTGTGGGATTTTATTCAATTTTTAAAGTGCTGTAACCACTCAATCGCTTTGCTATACTACTCCAGAAATACTGTTCCATTGTCTCCTGGGACCAAGCTAAGCCACAGATAGTAACAAAAATTCTGGTCTTAGGAAATGTTTACTTCATAGATACTCTAGAAGGCCAAAAGGAAAACGTTTAATCTCTGGATACTTCTTCATGTTTAGCTGTCCTTTCTACTACTTTCCTAACAAAAACAACCAGGATTAGTTTCTACAAGCAGTTACGAGGGTGAGATATTGATGGGTACCTTTGAGAGCTCTTTTATGAGCTTTTACCACTGCTAACTGTAGGATGTGTAATGGCCCTGAGTTAGAATATTTGCATAAATTAAGATGAAAAAGAGACTGCTAGATCATCCAGATCCTCTTGTAAGCCACCACAAAATATATTTCATTGCTAGTTTTATTTCAATGTAAATAATAAGAGAAAGATTATGTGCTAAATAATACTAAAAAGTCAAATCCAGGGAGGTTAACTGGACTTCTGTTCAAACTGGATCAGTCCTAAAATAAGTAACAGTAAGGAATAGCAATGATCTATAGGTCTTCTCCTCCAGACACACATTCTGTCAGCAGGCAACACATTTTATCATGAACTATAAACAGTGAGAAAAATTCACTGTCAGTATGATTCTGGTTCATACTCTAATCTACTAAGCTCAAATTTTGTATGTATTTGTGTTTCTCTCAGCCTATATGTCATCCTTTAAGAACAGATGTTATTTATTGTGTGTTTCAAGAGTAAAAATAAAAGTATGTTTCATTAGTGAAATAGCAATATGTATATTGCATATAACACAATTTTTTTTATTCCTTGCCTCCCAAAGAAAGATTAAAAGCTGCAATGCACATAAATGACATCATAACTCAACATTTTCTTGAACTACCAAAAATGTTCCTGGAGAATGTTGGCATAAGCATTTCAATGTGGGGTGTGTACTCATTTACACAAATAAGTAATCTCAAACAAATTGATGATATGCATTTATGAACATTTATGTTCATATGCAGGTGCTAGCAACAGCATATTTTCCTTTTAAAAAATGATTGACTCCTCTCATTTTGAAAAGGTCCAGCAAAAAGATCATTTCTTTATGAGATGATTTTACAAAGCACAAGATTTAGATGTGTTAGCTCTCTCTCTTAGGCCATCCAGTATGGAAGTTAAGAATCAGGCAAAGATTGTGAAAGATAGATTGAGTAGATTCAGAATAGGTATAAGAGAGAAATTTATTATGATGAATGTGATAAAACTCTGGTACAGGTTGCCCAGAGATGTGGTCAATGCCCCATCCCTGGGAACATTCCATGTCAGGTGGGATGGGGCTCTGAGCAACTTACTCTAGTTGAATATGTCCCTGCTCACTGCAGGGGGGTTGGATTAGAGGAAATTTAAAGATTTGTCCCAACATAAACCATCTATGATTCTATGGTTCTATGAAAAATGATTCATTATAGAAGCAGTCCAAGTCTATATCTTTGTCTTCAATCACATGATATTTTATTCCAAATATCTGTAGGTGTACAAGGACAAATGCAAAAAGTGGCAGCACTTTCAATTCTTTCTCCCTCTTTTCTCTTTTTCCACCCATCAGCACTGTCCAATATTTCATACACATTCTTGGTTAGAAGATACAGTGCTGCATCCGTGTACACCTTTTCCTACCACCTATCAGCTGAATACAGTCCCCCTGGAAGACTGACAAATCCAGCTGAACTAGGTGCTGTCACAACTGCTATTTTAATGATGTTCCCAACAAAAGCACACTCCATTGTAGTCTCTCAAAAAAACTTGGAGCTCAGCAGGGTATTTACTCAGGTCTTCAGTCAATTTTGCTACATGGGCTGAGTCTGTATTAGTAGCAATACAGCCACAGTAGCATTCCCTCAAAGTACAGGCATAGAACAGTCAGGATAGACTGAGGTTTATCCAGATAACACAGTGAAATACCATATAAACACATACACAGTAGCTCTGAAGAAGCTAATTTAGGTGGCAGAGGTGACATTATCTTGATCCCGTATTTCAACTTTGCCAGGGTTTACACTCTATCAGTCTGTCTTTTCAGAGAGAATGACTGATCCACTCTTCTGTGTAAATTCTTGGTATCATGTGACCTTTGCATTCAAATCAGCTTTTCTAAACTGTGCTCACTTCCCCTGTCATTTTCCCTTCCCTTTGTTTTTGAGCACACTCTTAGAACTGTACCCGGAATGCCTGGTTACTGCCACATGGTCTCAGAATATTATTTATTTTATTTTTTGTTAATTTATTTTTCATTCTGATTATATCAACAAGTTCTGTCACTAACCTTTCTGGGCAAAGTTTTTGTATACATTTTATTTAATAGATGCTTTTATATTTCTTTAAAAACCCCTTTTTTTTAGGAAGAATGATTTGGAAAACTAAACCAAACAATGATGTTTCATGACCTGGTGAATCATTGCATTTTGTTATGTGGTACTGTTTTAAGCATGATCACTGAATAGAATAGTTCGTGACAATCTGTTTCAAGTGAATAAGAATAGCTTTTATTCAATCAATATTGAATAGTTCCCTGGCTGATAATGTTGTTCATCATCTTCTGTGGAATCCAGGGCTCTGTGGAATAATTACTGGAGTTGGCTTAGAAATTAAAATCATATTAAAGGTACAGCATTGTTCACACATTAAGGAAAGGTGTAATATTGAAGAAGCTTCTTGGACAGAGTGCAACTGGTACACAAGTAATCCATTCCATGGTTGTTTCCTGAACAATATTGCCTGAAAAACAGCACAGAGGGTGGAGCAGAGTGAAGGCTCCGTGGCCAGGCTCTGTGAATCACCACAGAAGATGGGAACTTTGCAACTGGTAAGCTGTATATTGGCCACCCTGGGCCAAAAATCTGTTGTTTTCTGACAAAGTGTTGTCCTTTGTGTGAACTTTGCTCATTATAATGTCATTATAATACCAAAACACACCTCCTTCCTAAAGGCTACCTGCCTCCAAAGTGCAACCACCCCTCACTGAGCTTGTGCCCTGAATGTTCTTTATCTATACCTTTAAGAGTGAAGCGAGAGAATTGTACATCAGTCATAATAAAGATCTGTAGGACTAGTCACTCAAGCTCCATCTTGAGGATGAAAAATAATATAAAAATGGCTTAAGAAATCAGGGACGTTAGGGAAGACACCATCAAGGACAAGTCAGGGAAGATAATCGCAGCCTATCTCTGACTCCTGCGATCTGTTGACAGGCTGAGCCTCTTTTTGCCCCCATAGCGACACCTTCGGGTAAGATCTGGAGTTTCTGAGTACTTCCCCGGGAAAACAGAAATCTCGCTGGAGCCGCTTCTTTTAACTTAAGTTGGTTTATATATTTGCATGTGCTTTGCGGACAGTGTATATATCACCAGCAATCCATAAGAACCTGTACTTCTGTTGCTTTCAATAAACTGCAGTATTCACGTTGCCAGCCACAAGTTTCTCACTGGGCACTGCCAAATCCTTACTGGCTGTGTGAAGCCGCAGAGTAAAACAGGGAGTGTAGCGCTACTAGAGACTTCGGAGCTGGGGGAGTTCAGATATACTGAATATGACCGGACTAATAGTGCCAGATTGGACATCACTCAGAATCTAAGCCCAGCCGCCCCCATTCCCTCTGGTATATGAGGACAAGCTGAAACGCAAAGGGGTTTATTTTCTGCCAAATTACTTTACCCTTTTACATGATAGGCTGTTTCCCTGAAAGAGAAAGTCCTTCTAATAATTAGAGTTTAACAAACTTCAGCTTTTTTGTTCTAATATTCTAAGACTCACTTTCAGAAAAACAATTTTTAAGCATTATTAATAAACTTATTCTTTATCCTGTAGAACATTAATGTTATTTCTATGAGTTTTAATATTTCTGTTATAGCTGGAGAGAGGTTATTGTAGGAGCTAAGGTTTTTATGTATTATTTACCTGTTTCAAGTTGGAATTTCTTTGGTTGATATTGAGTGGTTTTTCCTGATACACAAAACAAAACAAAACAAAGTTGAAAAAAATGCAAGAATAAATACATTAAAATAAATACATTATGGAGTTTCCAGTCTCAGACATATTCAAAACCCAACTGGACAACAGTCCTGTGCAATCTGTCCTCACTGACCCTGCTTAAAGCACAGTGGTTGCACTAGAAGATCTCCAGATGTCACTTCTGAACTGAAAGATTCTGTGATTTTGTGGGATTTGTTCATAGGCAAGATGGTAAAATATTAACTAGGAGATTATTACCCTTATTGAAATAATTTGGACTTAAGAACTGAGGCATATATCCCCAAGACACAAAACTTTACCAGTTCATAGGTTAAAGAACAATCTGACTAGAAATATAAACAAAGTTTGGATGAAAGTCACCATCTCACCTTGCCTGACAGTTTTAATTCAGCAACAAAGGTTCCAAAGAATAGTGGAAAGAAGCTTTAGTCAAGAAACTACTCATCTGAAAACAAGAATGCTCCCTTAACGCTTCCTTGCTCATTAGTGCTTTCTGGGATGTTGGTACTGGCTTTGGCCAAGGTCAGCTGACACGCCCTTAGCTTTTGGATGTTAACAGTTTATCAAATTGTTCCTAGGATCTGCTGGAATTTAAAGTATTTCTAAACCTGTTCTTTATTGCTTTGGTCTTCTTGCTACCTAAAAGTTAGAATCACAGCTACATGTCTTAGATGAGTAAAAGCCATCTTTGATCCTGAACAATTCCAAAGTATAAAAGGGTGAAAAGAGCTGAGTATTTTCCTTTCTGAAAAATAGCAGTAATAATATATCCCTTTCAAAAATAATTAGTGATTTGGGGAATTGATAGTTTCTATATTTAAATTGTTGAATCAAATCCACTGTGATTTCCAGAGAGCAGAATATTACACGTTCTGGTAGCTACATAATAGGATCTGTACACTGGGGACTTTTCTCTCTGTCCCCATGCACAGATGTTCTCATGACAGAAATCACAGGGGGAATAAAAATCATCCATTTCACAGGAACACCCAGAAATGAATAGACACAAAGACCTGAAAAACAATGTTCCTAGATAAAGATAATGATTCATTGACAGAACTGCATTTGGGCAGAAAAAAAAAGTGATAACTTGGAGTGTTTCTGTCCAGGGATTAGAATGTCCTTGGTTCTGTTCCCAGGGCTGACACCAGCCTTCTGGATGACTGTCAGTCACTTTGCAACTATATGTCCCAGTTTCCTATTTCACAAATTATTCTAGTTCTTTGTAACACACTCATTGAGATCTGCTGATAAAGTCCTTTTATTCTTAGTGATAATTGCAGAGCTCATATTATCATCTTGTGCATGAACAAAATTGCCATACCTCACTAAATGACAAGTTTTTATCTAGCACTGCATGCAGTAACCTTCCCTGAATTTATTACATCTTCTTGTTGATCTGCATCTGTCACTATGTGACTATTTAATTCATGAGGAAACTTTTAAATCATAAAAATTTTATTTCAGTTTATAACAAAAAAGACTTGTTTTCTCTAATGATGGAGACCCTAAATTTTGTTTCTACTTTTAATTTCAGTATTTTGAGGGTCATCATGGTTCATTAGTGGCATTTGTATTAGAGAAATGCTTGTTCTAGTTAGATCTTCTGTACCCTTCAAAATCACTACTGTGATCATCTGACAGATGTCTTATATCTCTTGCTTCTGACAAGACTAAAACCTGATGATCAGACCAAGTGAATAAAAAGGTAAACTAGGAATATTGCACTATTTCATACTTCAGAAATATTCTCTATTGACTTTTCTTGCAGTTTTAATAAAGATTTGGGTTTTTCTGAGGTTCTCTTGTGAAGCAAGTAGAGTAGACCTAATGAAAAGTAGTTCAAGTAGCCAACTGATACAAAGACAACTGATTCCTCTAATATTAATAACTGATTTGAAACAACATTTTAGATTTTCTATATGTATATATTTAATAACAGTATTCGGCATGTGTGGTCCCCTACTGCAGCACAAAATGGACCTACCAAACTGAGCTTGAAGCTCTCTTTTTTGGGCACAAATACCAGGAACATAGACATTACTATGGTTACCTTAAACCAGTCAGCTGCTCATTTCACTACACTGTATTTTCAGGACTGCAATGTAAAAATGCCTTCAACTGTTCACAGTGAATGTCAGTATTGGCATCTCTGCTTTAAAGAAAGTGAAACAGAAAGTGGGCTAAGAGAACCAAACATGATTTATAGAGCAAGCAGGTAACTGCACTAAGATCTATACATTCTCTGTGCAGCAGAGATTAGGTTAGAGAGACTTACCTGCCTCTTCCAGGTGTGGCCAAGCAGCCAAGGAGGAACATCTCTTATAAAAGACAATGTTTGATCAACTGATGTTAAATTAGTATTGTTGTTTCAGGATGTAGTAATCAAATCCAGTGTGGGAGGGGAGAGGCCAAGCAATGAAATGGGTCAGGGAAAAATTGAAAAGTAGAAGGGAATGAATCTCTGCTGTGTATCTTTAAGCAAACATGTAATAGAAGTGGAGGTTTGGTTGTCTTTTATTTTTCACTCTTGAGGAACTAAAGAACAGGGGGTGATAAAAAGAAAAAAATCAAGAATAAGTTAGATATTGAAGACAACTATTGAGGATCTGCTAACTTAGATAAGAATACAGATTTCTCTTGTTTGTCAGCTTTGCAGTTGTTACTGGAGCCAGTTACAACTTATCTGCAGGACGTCAATAAGCTAGAATAGTATAATCTGCTCTCACATTAGTAGAGGACTTCCAAAGTTTCTGTCTTTTTAATCTTGAGTAAGATTTTAGTACTTCTGGTATGTAATCTATAAAAAAATATATATTCTTTCTCTGTGGTCACAGAAACCTTGATTGATTAATGGCCACACACCCTTCTTAGTGCACCAAGAACACTGTAAGACAAGGAAGACATGAACACACCAGAATCCAGCAAAAGGCTGCAAGGCTCATTAGGGATCAGAGCATCTGTCATTGAGGAGGGGCTGAGGCAGCTGAGAAAAGAAGGATCAGAAGGATCTTTTCATTGCATATAATTTACCTTACAGGAGGAGTGAATAAGACAGAACACACCCTCTTCAGTGGCACTCAGTGATGGGACAAAACACAAAGGGCACAAATTGAAATTTAGGAAATTCTGTTTAAACATAAGAAAAACACTTTTTTACTGTCATGGTAACTGAACCTTGGAATGGGTTGACTGGAGACACCGTGGAGTTTCCAAACTTGGAGATATTCCAGGTATGATAGGTTCTGAGCAGCCTGCTCCAGGTGACCCTGCTTCGAGCAGGGGATTTGGCTAGACGATCTCCAGAGAAATTTTCCAGCCTCAGTGATTCTGGGACAATGCTGAGCAGAAAGTTATCAGCTAACTTGAAAAACTGTAGGCTTACACATTCACATCTATGCTTATGGAAATGTATCTGATGAAGCCCAGCTTATATCCACTGAATGACTTCACTCTGATTTGATGATGGCCAGGGTGCTTCATTTCCAAACAGTGTTCTATCTTACATGAACAGAAGTAGCTTTAAATCACGTCAGTGGCAAGTAGATACCTTGCTGGTAAAGCTCTGAATTATAGAGAGCTTCCCTCACGTAGCTTGTTGCACACACACTGAAATCCAAGTCAGATTTTTCACTGCATGCATCATGTTTTGTTCCACATTTAGAGTGAAAGGGGTTTTGATATCATAACAGCCAAAAAAAAAAAAAGTGTTTCTAGAATTATCAAAAAATTCAAAAGCTGAGATCATCATATGAAAATTTAAAATATTTCCTTTCTGAATCTCCTTTTTTTCCTTTTTTTTTTTTTTTTTTTTTTTTGGATATTTCTTGAATAAATTTATAAATATACAAAATAAAATCAAAAAATAAAATTTCTACTCAACTCCCAAAAGCTGATGATTTGCTCAGGGTATCTTCTAGACATGCCCTCAGCCAAAGCGCTGAGGATGGAGACCAGACGGTGATGCTAGTCACTACATGGGAAACTACTCCAGAAACAGTGGCAGCAAGAGATGTGACAGAAAGAGTGAGATCTCATGAAACATAGCCCTTGACATTACCAGAATAACATGAGTTCTGCCTGCCTGATTCCAACTGTAGTTTATTAAGTGACTGAAAACTTATGTACATATATAAATTATATATGTATTTATATACATATGTTGAGAAATTTTATACATATGATGTAAATAATTCTATATGTATATAATTTTTCATATATACTGAGTGGATCAGCATAGATCCAACCCTTTTCATTAAAAAGAAAGTAATTATAAAATCTCAGACCACTTGTTTTCTTAAATTCAATGCCTGTTTTGGTGTGAGTAGGAGGAGTTGTGTTAAATCAATATCTATACTGACAGTAAAATTAATTATGCCTCACAGAGTCAGTAACTAGACTTAAGTTGCACCAGGGGAGGTTTAGATTGGATATTAGGAAAAATTTCTGTACTGGAAGAATGGAGAGGCATTGGAACAGACTGCCCAGGGAGGTGGTGGAATCACCATCCCTGGAGGTGTTCTAAAGACATTTAGATGTGGCACTTCAGGACATGTTTCAGTGATCATGATAGTGTTTAGTAGATGGTTGGACTTGATGATCTTAGAGGTCTTTTCCAATGGTAATGATTCTATGATTCTATATCAACCTGGTAAGTCCTATTTAACATGGTGCATCAGTGTTGTTCTGTGAAAGGGATCATCAGCTCATCAGTCCATCAGCTCTTTCTAGGTTAAAGAAAGACTACTATTGATATGTCTTTTAATATACTTTTTTTTTTTTACGTTTGTGTTATTATCTAATTCTTATCTTCCAGAGTCTCATTTAACTTAAAAGAAGTAGCTGAAGCAATATAATCTTTCTCTCTTTTTTATTTTCTAGATTGCCTTTTAAATGAATGGATTCTTTTCTGAACAGTATGTATAGAAGTTTAAGCTAGATGTTTAGGGTAACAAATATGACTAACAGAAACAGTTCTAGTTTTTATATAACTATAAAGTCAACTTCAACAATCAACTAAGCCAGTCAGCATCCTGTAGACCTGTCCTCAAAGGCGTACTTTCCTATAATCTCCCAGTTTAATGCACTGTAATCAGGAACTACGGCACCAGTGCCACGGACAGTTTAAGAGGCATCCACAACATCCACATGCAAGTCTTCCATGAATGTCTTTTCCTTTCTCTTGTTTTGCCTAAGCCTTTCCTGCCTCACTGCAGGGCTGATGTCTTTAGCAGATCCTATCAGGAAAAGCTGCATGGCTTTAAAGAATTTGCAGAAGACATTTGCTCAAAATTTGACAACACTATATTAGATCTGATGATAAATATCACACCTAGACCTTACTTCTATATAGTCAAATAAACAAGACTGTAAAGACCATTTGCAATTTTCTCACCTGCCTAGCTTTCCCATGCTTGAGTTATTGCTAGCACTGTGTTTGCTTTAGTTTAGGCAGTCAGTTAAGGATTATATGCATCACTGCAAGACATTTGAATTTCTTTATGTCTGCCCAGGGTGGGTGTCAATACTATAAATCAGAGTTGTTCTGTCTGCAGAAAATTGACCCCCAAACTCCCAGTGATGAAACATGTCTGCAGAAAGCGTGTGCAGGACTGCTTACCAATGTGTTTTCTTATGCTGTTAGATCCTTTTTCCTATCTCTACTAGACAGTTTTCACATAACTAATTTAGTTAAATTAACTTTAATCCTTTTAGGAAGTAGATTAATTTATCCAGGTGGTGCCTTTGGAAAAAAAGTTTTCTGGCCTCTGTCCATAGCTGGTGGAGATGCAGGAACAGCAAGAGAGACTCTTATAGGCTAAATCATCTGATTTGGTTTTAATGGACTGGATCGATATATGAATGTGTCCCTCTCTGAGATGAGGGGACATAGGAAAGATCCCTTCAGGGAGGGTCTAGTTACTATGTCTAGCTCTTTGATAGCCCAAGACAGAACATTGAAGTAAATCTTGCATCTTTTCCTGTCTGAGTTGTGAAAATGCTCAGTATGCATGTCTGCAGCTGGAGGCAATGAGCTCTACTCAGAGCATGGAGAATAGAGGTTAATCCTGATTCAGCCAGGCAGGATTTGTAAGGAAAGGTAATAAATATATTTTATTATATATGCTCACATCTGGGAAAAAAAACTAGAAAAGTGTTCAGGCAGGCAAACTCTTATTCGGCCATGTGTCTGCAAGTTTGTTTTGTTTTGCACGTGTATCAGCACATGATACATGTCTTTTACCAACAGTTCCATAAAAGACTTCCATTTTCTGCTTCTGTACTTAATTTTTGTACTGTGATTCACAAAAAAGAAATGGTATGCACAAAGCAGCTTTTCAAATACGGTTTCAGAAGCTGAGAATTAATAAATTACTTAATTTTGGAGAATTGGAAGGGTATTTTCAAATGACACTTGAAAAATAATTATACAGCTTTCCTTTGCTGATAGACGAGAAGCTGGACATGAGCAGCCAGTGTGTGCTTGCAGCCCAGAAAGCCAATGGCATCCTGGGCTGCATCTAAAGAAGTGTGGCCAGCAGATCAAGAGAGGTGATGCTACTGCTCTACTCTGCTCT
>JAAGNO010013614.1:22967-52170 GCA_033439905.1 Ceryle rudis | reverse complement strand
GAAAGTGCTGTAGTGATTTGGGAATATCTGTATCTACTAAACCCAGATTTTGACCTCTTTACCACAACAGAACAGGACAATGTTCTCAGTTCCTTTGTACCCAACAAACAGCAGTCGCAAAGTGCAGGGGAACTTTGCACATTGAAATTTTCCAACAGCAATATAATGGTGATTGTGTTTTATCTATAGGTCTTTACTCATCACAAATCTATTACTATTTAATCATCAGGCCACCTAAACGGATTAAAAAGTCATTCTCTGGAAGGTTTAAATTTGTAGTGTTCTCTTTGTCCTAGGGTAAGTCTGGTTAAAGGTTGCTCGAGGATGAACTGGGGATCTTAGTCACTAGGCAAGACCTGGAGTTCACATGATTTAATAATGGGCTTTTCAGTGTAGCTGAAAAAGATCTAAAAAGACCTGCTGACTGGAAGCTATCTTTGACATTCAGATACATTCAGAACTGAGGTGTGGGCTTCTAACAACAAATAACTGTGTAGGAAGCTACTCAGCCTTGGACTGATTGAACAGGCAACTTTTAAACAGAGGGTTTGGGGTTTTTTTTTGTCGAAAAGATACTACAGTTCAGACAAGACTCTGTCTCAATCTATTGTAAATTACAATGTGTTTGGAATTAACCAGACAGAACCTGACATCTAATGAAAAATAAAAAGATGGATTTTTATTCTTAGAACTGTTTCAAAGGAAAAAAAAAAAAAAAGATTCTTGTTCCTTAGAAGCTCCAACAACTTTGCCTAAGTGTTTGTACCTAGAAATGAATTGAAGGTAAGGACACTTGCCTTCACTCACAGTTTGCACATGCCAGGAAAATGTGAAAAGTTGAATGTTTGTAGTTATCTTCTCCCTAATACAACACAGAATCTTGCCTAACACCATAATGGAAAAAAAAAAGAACAACCCTTTTACAGAATCAAATCCTCTGGTTCTTTAAAGGGCAAAACTTTAACAACTAAGGAATTTCAAAATACACTGTTCCTACAACCGCACGAATCCCCTGGCACAGCCCTACTTCATGTACCACGTGAGAATCAGATATATTGAGAAACATCAGACCTTCGCAGCACGTTTTTGCAAGGGCAGTGAAGCACCCAGAAGAGGTTTTTGTGGAGGATCCCAGTGAAGAGCTTACACTGCCACAACCATAAATCACCCCCGAACATCAGCAGTGATACAGCATCTTTCATTAAAAAAAATACTGCAGCTTCTTTCAGAAGGACTGCCACTTGCCATTTCTTTTAGGTAATCAGATAGCTGTTAATTAATAAACCTGTCAGGTGAATCGTCCTGCTCCGGTCATCATTATCCATTCTGTAATAGAATCCTGCTATCATCACTGCTATCCACCCCATAGCTTCCAGCTCAATTAACTTAATGCTATGCAAATGAGAGGCTCTCCTCATCATTAGCTTATAGCCCACAAATGTTAATAACATAATTGGGCCTTCAACAGGGTAATTAGACACGATTTCTTCCATTAGTCTTACAAGGCTAATTATTGTTGATAGGAGAGAGGGGATGAGTCCCAGTGCTGCATGCAAAGAGGGGCATCTGGTTAAAGCAAATATAGACAAAACATCAACAAGGTAAAACAACAGTTGAGATCCAGAGTGGGGTCAGGTAGGGGTTGGGGGAGAGGAAGACAGAGTGCTGAGAAACTTAGGAACCGCGGGAGAAATTCTCTCCAAGGCAGGAATGAAAACCAAATATTCAACATGAATATGGAGCTCTCCTACACTTAGCAGTAAAACAACATGATGCTTAATAAATCAGAGGAAGCTACTCTCAAGTTTTTGCAGATGGGACAATTTGGAAGCTGTACTGATCAAACTTCCCATGTTTGCAATGCAAATACACAGTCAAAAAAAGACACAGAATCTGCTCCTAGTTCACCCCTGTCATTATATCCAAGCTTCTTTCCTGCCATCAGTTGGGTTTGCTGTGTTTTACTGGATGATTTTTCTGAGTAAGAGCTACATACTGTAAGAATTACAGAATTGGAATACAAGGAGTTCTTTAATAATCCCTGAGTAAAATGCATGTCAGCTATTTAACAACAAAGTTAATAAACCCCTAGATTCAGTATAATGGACTGGCAGTAACATTTTAAACAAGAAACAGCAGCAAATTTTCAAGCTGAGATTCTATTTTGAATGGTGGGATGGAAGCTAAGGGCTTGCTCCCATACCAGTTAATTCTATGCCGTCTTGTCCATGGAGGTTAAAAATGTACAACCGGGGTCAGAATTCTGTGAGGAAATGGGACTTGTAGAAGGAGGAAGTAAACCTGGCAAAACTACGGCAGGTTCACTATACCCCCACCACTCAGCTTTGGCAGTTGAGTGTTTTAACTGCAAACACCGAGAAGAAAATCTGTCAATCTGAAGATCCCACATTCTCTAGGGGTTCAGAAACCATGTGATTTCTTTATTTTCTTTCTATTTTCTTTAACTTTGGGGCACATTCCTGGTCAATAGGAATCCTTCTGATGTCACTGCAAGTATGTGAGGACGAACTCTTCCTATACACTTGGTCTGAAATTTCCTTAAATTATGTTCACAAAAGTAGCAGCATTACTAAAAGGTGAAATGAAATGATTACCTTGATCTCTGGTGAGTTCTATCAAAAGAATACACTGTCCTCTGCTTTGTTCACTCGGTGCCTATCAGTGGGATATTCATCAGCATTAACATCAGCACAATATTAGACTACAGTTTTTTAAAGAATAATTTCTATCATGAGCAAAGCATGATAGTGGTTTTACTGAGGTTGGAAATAGAGTGCATGTTAGAGAGGGATAACATTTAAAAGCCCTTGTGGGATGGATAAAAGCTTTGCTCAAAATGTGTTTCAAGCCTTACAAAGGGGAGAGTTCTAGAATCCAGAATTTTGTAAACATAATGTATTTAGGGACAGAAAATATGATCCTCACACAGCACAAAAACACTGGGTCACCACTTACACCTGAGCCAAAGGAATCCAATTTAAGTGATGGTGATTAATACATTTATGTGACTGCGGGTGATCCAGGCCAACAGAATTAGATCCAGTGCATCTGCCAGACATAAGGGATCATTCCGACATCTTTCCTGCAGAATAAGCTATGACACTATTCAGCTCTGCTCTTTTAAATTGCCCTGCACTTGCCGAATTTACTTACTAGAAAATTCTGAGCAAATATCTTGTTCCAAGGCAAACAGCAGTAAATCCGCTGATGTTTTAATGAAGATTACACTTTCTAATCCTCACGGTAATGACAAACTAGTCTCCATTCGATATGCAATATTACCTGACAGTTTTAATCACCCAAGCCATATTATATTTGCTACAGACTGATGCACTTGTCTTCCCAGATCTTCAGCTTGGAGAATCTAAGCAAGCAGCATAATTCCTGTTCTGCCTGTGGTTTTCAGTACGGGCCAACCGTGCCAGCCACGCTAGCTGTGAGTAATGGCTTGCTCTGGGACTAGTCTTGGATCCAAAGAGACTACCAAAGCAGAGCGCAGCTGGCACAGTCTTGTCCTGAGTTTTAACTCCAGAATTCCTGAATTCTGGTAAGTTCAAAGGTAACGTACATTTGTAATGTAGTTCCTCTCAAAGTGCTGCCCCTGTGCTCTCAATATCAGACAGCAAATGCAGGAACAGACTTTCATAAACTCAGTTTTAACCTGTACAGATGTGAGGGTGACCTTTCTACCTTTACTCAGAATAATATTCAGTCAACTTTTGCTACCACAAGCTGAAGTAAATGGTAAGAGGTCAACACAATGCGAGATGCTTGACAACTCTGGACAGCCCTCCTTTTTCTATCATGTGTAGCTGACAAAGCCAGGCCTTCTTGGATCTTGAGTCTTTCTGAAGCGTTTCCTAATTCAGCTCACTCTTTCCAAACAGCAGTCGGGTATTCAAGCAGAAAGTATCCTGTAGCATTGAATTTGTCATCATTCAAAGTTCTTTGGCTCTTCAAGATTCAAATACAACCCAATGTCACCTACTCAAAGTCACCTTGTTCAAATTGCTGCTGCTGCGCAGCCATCTAATTTTGGCAGCCAAAAGAGGAGCTAGGAGCTCTCCTTGAAAGTGTGGATACTTCATGGAACTTTGTGAAGCAGCAATGAAAGCATTAACATTAAGTCCAGTGCTTTCACAGCTTGACTGTATCCGTTCACATGTGGAGAAAGCAGAGACGCTGCTGGTTTGGTTTGCCCTTGGCAGTGGTAGCAAGTTTTGGACAAGACATGAAAATTAGCCTTTTCTCAGAAAAAGGGTTTCAACATAAGGGCAACCAGGATACCATGTCTTGTCATCTGTAAGAGAGAGCTACTGCAGAAACATATCCCTCCTCGGAAGCAAAAAGAATGAAAGGATTGCACATTTTGTTTGGGGTCCTTAAAAAATAAAAATATTGATTCAGAAGTAGAAGCTTTTTTTTTTTTTTTTTCCCTCTCTTCCTGGAGACTTAGGAAGCTTTCTGAGATCACAGATCTTCTTAACTGTTATATCCAGGATTTCACCAAACAAACTCCAGCCATCAAAAGGAGCTTGTATGAGGTAACTTCTAAAAATAATACCTGCCTCCCACAGCTGAAGCCAAATATACCTCCTATTCTTGTTGGAGCAGAATAAGCTTGTGACAGCAAATGCAGCATCCTACAGAAAGCCAACAGAAGGATTCTAAAATGGCATTTGATGTTTTGCTATTGTTGGCTCAAGATGCATATTAACACCTTTCCCCGGGATAGAAGGGTTCTTATGGTACCAATATAGGTCAGGCAGGATGTGCAGCAGAAATGATGTAATCCTTTTATTGTAATCATCCAACTTTCTATCTATTGGATTATTTAATAGAAACATAGAAATGTTCTGGGTTGGAAGGGACCTCTAGAGGTCATCTAGTCCAACCCCACTGCTGAGAGCAGGGACATCCTGAACTAGATAGAAACATAGAAACAGCAATAGTTCCTATTCGGATTACCTTTATGGTAGGGTGGAAGACAGAGCATGTTCTAGTAAGGAGAAGAGGGAGAATGGAGAAGAATCATTCCCCACCAATGGCCAAACCTCAGCAATCTGCATGAGGAGCTGATTCCACCAGTTCTGTGTAGGGCTAAAGACTCTGTGTGTGCAGCTTTTTGCACTGCACGTGGAGAATTAGTTGTCAGTGTTAAGCAGCCCATGGGTGTGACTGCTTCACAGAGGCCTCGTGCCAGAGCAATGTATAGCTTTTTATGCACAGCTGCTACACACAAGGAAATAGGAGCTTCCCTGATGTATTTTGCCCATTATGGAGTGCTCAGCGATGCCTCCTGCAACACAGGCAAATCAGAAAACAAACGTAAATGACTTAATTAAAAACTTGTCAATGAACGAGGTGAAGTCTCAAAACAGTTGCATCAAGAGATAACACAATGACTGAATTATTGTAGCTTGAGAAAGGCTACAGGGGTAGCAACTGTGGATGAAACACATCCCACTGACTCTGTGGAGCAGACAAGTTATTTACCAGCCCTGGTGAGGGGAAGATTTGTTCATTTTGCCCAACAAGCACAATCTGTAATCGAACTGGTTGGGAAAAAACCTTGTATTTTTTATCACTTGGCCAAGGTGTTGTGCTCCCTGAGAGCACAGCTCTGCGTGTATCAGTGCCTGGTCAGCACACCTAGAGGGGTGAGTACCTCCACCGGAGTGGGGAAGGCAAATAATTCATCACCTAAATCACACTTTCCAAAATATTTCTATTTCATAAGCACGCCATTGACTTCAAAAAGATCCTGCCCCTTTAGCTTCCCCTGTCTTGCCCCTTATTTTTTAGCAAACCAGTCCATCTGACTTTGAACAGGTGAGGGAGGAGGAGGAGGAGAATGGCTGCAAAGGCAGCAGTGATACACAAAGTGATAATTAAAGGAAACCAATTAGCATTAGTGAGGACAACAGTCAGTAAACCAGCACCCACGTAATGGCTCTGGTAAGAGTGAGATGCTTTCTAATCAGAAGAGACAAAAAATGAGAAGGATTGAAACAGAGGATTGGTCTGCCTATTATTTTTACTTCTTTTTTTATGAATTAACCCAAATCCTACATAGGCCAGTTGGACTTTTCCTCCAGTTTCTCTCTCTCCCTGTTGCAGGCAAATTTTATTGCACTGATTTAGTACCTTGATTACCACATCATCTTCCTGTTGTTTTGGTTTGGGGTTTTTTTCCCTGAAAATGAGGTGAAAATAAGAAGATATAATTATACCATTTCTTCTTTGTTACTCATCAGATTTTTGTATGCCATCAATTAAAACCACATCTATTATAAATACACAATATCCATCATCTAAATTAGGCCAAAGTTTTAAAAATGCCCTGTAAGATTTTTCCATGTCAGAATAATTCAATCACTATTATGTTTCCTTGATGCAACTATTTTGGGACTTAGCTTGTTCCTTGATAGGATTTTAATTAAGTCATTTACATTTAATTTCCAAATATGTAGCGGTTACAGAAGACAGCAAAGAAATGAAAAGACAGAAAGAAACCTGAAGACAGCCGATCTTTAACAAAAAAAATTCTGATATAAAAAAGAATCTGAGGAATACATATTCAGTGATAAGTATTCCAGTCCATGTCTGGTAAACTCTCAGATAATGGCAGCATAGTAGGGTCACTGGGGTTCTATTAGCTCAATTAATGAGGAGTAAGATAAGGCTAACACCTAGCTCTTCAAACGGCTAAAAAATAGAGCTGATAGTAATGGAGTTATTAACCTTCGTCAGCCATTGAATTTTGCTGCTGATTCAAACTCCATTTCCTAGTTCAGGCCTCCATTAATAGGCTGTTTATTATCCCTAATCCACATTGGGATCAGCTGCAGAAATATGAAAGCCCCATGTAAAGCCTCAATAGTAAAAAAAAAATAAAAAATAATAATAAAAAAACCCCTTTTTTTTTTCCCATTCTGATTATCCCATTTCGACATACTCACAGATTCTACCTTAGGAATTAGGAACTTCATTACCCTAAACTGTTTGAATACAGGTTCCTAGTAGCGTGATGAAAAAGAAGCTTTCAATATGTTATGTAAAAAGATGACATAACTGGGAAGACAGCCGCCCAAACAAAACACTGCTGGAAAACTGGCACTGGAGAAACTAGTGCTGGTTATTTTCTCTACTAGGAAAGAAAAAAAAAAAAACCTTTAATATTGGAAAAATGAGCATTTAAAGTATATTGTGAATGTATCGTTAGGTCAAGCTTAAGCTCATCCCTCCCCTGCCCAGCTTTGTTTGTCCACTTGTATTGTTTGTAGATACCTCTGTAATGTACTGAAATGGAAAACAATCGACCCTGGATTCAGATCAGATGGAAGAAAACAAAGGCAATGATGGAACAGAGGAAGTGGGAATCCCAGGACGGACTTAGCAGCAGAGCCCATGGGCACAGATAGAAGAGTTCATTTTATTGGCTTGAGGAGAAGTCTCACACAAACCTGGCTACAATTTTAACTATGAAAATCTTGAGTTAAAGGGTCTTTAGTCTCCTGGTGGAGTCCGTACACCCTCAACTGGGATTTGTGACAGTGATTTTTCAGTACATTATCAATGCAAGAGACACTGTATAGTTACCACACTCTACACACACAAGACATTCTTCCAAAATCTATCAGAATACCATCTAGAAGAATACATCAGCAGTGATGAATAACGGAGTTAAGATCAAAATAAAAGATGTTTATGCTCCTTTATGTACATCCAGCACACAGTGCTACCCTCAAAACCGAATGCGGTTCTCGTTGTCCCATCTCAGCAAAGAAACAACTTAGAATGACTAGAGAAGGTAGAGAACAGGGAGACAGGGAGATCAGAAGAGTGAAATGATTTCTAGGAAAGGGAAGGATAAACAGCCCACAGTTCTTTGCCTGGCAAGGAGATGACTGAACGGGCATACCCAAGAGGCTTATAAAATCAGAAGTGTCAGGAGATACGAACAAGGAATGCTTAGAACTGTTTCTCAATAGAAGAAAGGAACCCAGAAAAAAAAAAAAACATGGAATATTTTCATATGGCACCCTGTGGAAAAGTGAAACTCCTTTCCAAATTATTTGGAGGAGACCAAAAGTACAGTGTTGAAAAACAGACCATAAAGTCAGTAAAAATGGGCTATTAGACAGTTGCCCAGACGACCCTCTGGCTCAGGGAACCCTTAAACTGCTGACTGCCTTAAGCTGGCCTGGACCCAGCAGACAGCTGGTCATGAACCAGCCGAAGCTAATGACAAGAGATACAGAACAGATGACACTGGTGCTGCTGAACCTTATTCTAACTGTAAGTTTGGGAGAGAGCCAAAGGGGCTATGAAATATTTTGGCAGTTATTAGAGTTTTTGGTATGTTAGAACTATCCATGGCTCTACTGTATTTTTCTTATTGTTGTCCAAATATTAACGATAAAAAAACAGCCAAAATACCTATTTACACTCATTTGGATGAGGAACTGAATTCAGTCCTTTGCATTAGCAGTTCTGAGCTTCAGATGCCAACCTGTAATTGTATTTGGATTCCCACTTACCGTAGGCACTAAGTGGTTAATGGTGTTCTTTTACCAGATAGCTGAGAGCCCACTAATAGATTCAGCTTCTTATTTGCCCTAAAGGCTGCCACAGTTCAATACGATTAGGATCCTGTCCACTTAAGCAGTAACTGCTTCACAGGGAGGAACACAGAAAGCAATACAAGACTTGGAGTACAGAAAAAGTAGTTCTTTGGTAGACAGGTTTTGTCTGATACAGACTTGTTTTCCTGTACCTGTGAGCAAGGCTTTGCTCTTCTGCAACTTCTAAATCAAAGAAAACCCTGTACCTTACTTTTTCAGTGGAAAATGAATTATTTTCCTTTTTCTTGCAGGGCAGTTCTTTGGATGCAGTGGCTGATGCTGTATGAGGGGTTTTTTTTATTATTATTACATTTTAACAAACTTTATAGCCCATTTTGTTTGTTTTCAAATAACTTTATTTTCCTTCTTTTCTACCATCAATTACTAGGTTTGTTTTTCTTTTCATAAGATGGAGGAGTCAGGAGACTGATCCTGCTCAATGCTGCATAATTTAGTATTATGTGTACTGGCTTTATGAGGTGGGAGTCAGATAAAACATAGTATTTGAACACTAACCATTTATTAGCTCTAAGGAATAGATTTGTGACTTGACAAGCAGACAATAACTCTGCGTTCTGATCAGCCAAAGAGGTGTACTTTGAGTTCAAAACACAGAGTAACATACTCTTTCACAAATAATTTTGTTTACTGATGTGACTAGATTTTAATAATAAACTTGATATATATGTAAATTTATTTTAATCTAATTTCATCAACAGAGACCTCCTAAAAATGAGACTTTGTAGATTGTTCTGTGTCTGATTTATAGATTTCTGCATCCTATTCCCAGATTGATTTCAAGGCTATAATTCTATCAGGTTTTTCTCCTGATGTCAGAAACACCACCTCTGCAGATAGTGTTTTATAACTAGCATCACAACTGAAACTGAATTACTGCCCTGCTATCCTATGCTGCAATATGTCCTTTTGTTTATAAGCACGCTCTCTGCCTTATATACCTACTACTTCAGCTTCAGGGAAAATATCAGTTCCAAAATCAATCAGCTAGCACGATGTCTATTTTTGTCCCTTATTTCAACCCCTGTATAAAATAGTAGGGGCCAAATTCTTAACGCAGATGTGAATGCGCAAAGCTCTTTAAAGAAAACGCAACCTGAGCAAAAGGATCAGTGCCAGATTTCCACACATACAATTTTATAAAGAGTTGCTCTTCCTCACTTGATGAAGTCTTGATCCTGTAAAAGGAGCACGCGTCACACCCTTCAGTATTCACACTGATCTTGGGGACTCAGATGTTTAGGGACTCGGGACCTACCTTCTAAGTGCACACAAAGAATAATCCGTGGGAAGCGTTATTTAACTGAATCTAGCATAAGTTTCAAGGTTCTCTTTCCCTTTTTTCATGAACTGGATTCCTGTTTAAGATGTGTTTTGTCTTACTTTTATTAAATAAAGCTACTGCTGTTTTCACATACTTTCATTTTTAAACCTTGATGGAATGACTGCCAGTTCCCTCCTTCCCTTTTCACTCTCCTCTTTTCCCTCTCCAACTCAGTCTTGCCGGTCTACATCGTCCCAATATACCCTGTATGGGCAGTGGGGAGGGAACTGAGGGCAGCACACAGAAGACACAGGAAAAATAACTTTGCCAACTTAAATGCTTATTTGTGTAATATACTTTTTCTGCCACTAGTTTTTAGATAAGAAGCGTAAAGACTACAAATTCCCAGCGTACGCTTCTGGAACGGCCACTGTGTCAGCCAGTGGTATGGGCTGAACCAGGAACCCCTGGAGAGGAATGAAGAAGCCTCTCAGCTTTCATGACTACCCCAGTATTTCAAATCCTCACCACCTTTGGACCAGCTGTAAAGAGTAACTCCACTTTATTTGCCTGGCAGTCATAACAGTTCTCTTTTGATGCTCGTTTCTCTTATATTACATTTCTGAACTCTTCATTATAGCTCAAATAAAATGTAATTCTCGTGGTGTTTTTAATTATTTCACAAAACCCAAAAGTCTCATAATGAGCTCCTCGCAATGCCACTAAAGTTCCATGATATTATGACAATGCTAAAGAAAAAAAGATGCAGATCCTCCCTCCTGCAGCAAATAAAATGCACCTTCTGATGTAATCCAAATTTTAATCCATTTCTTATGGCTTGCCTTTAGAGGCAACTCAAACAAATAACCAGAAGAACAAACCTCTTCTCTCTCCCACAGTCTGGCCATCTGGAGGATTTGTAAGGCCAAAGCTCTATTTCCTACTCTCCAGGAGCAAGACCCCTCTTCTAGCTAAGGAAGGAATAAATAAACAAGATGCCACAGCCTATACGATCTCAATAAAGACCTGTACCTTTCCATAAACAAATTTTTAATCTATGTAAAGTCACGATTGCTAAATGTGTATCTTACCTGTTTGGAATAATATGTGATTTTTGCATCTCTTCTCCCTGCTCTATGTCTCTCGGGAAGCCATAAAGCACCCAGCCATTGGTCATGCAGTCGAGTGCATTTAGGCGTTCTGTCAGGATCTTCAAAACAAGGCTGTCTGGGGCTGCAAAGGATTAAAAAGATGACATTTATTTTGTATGCCAGGTCTGCAGTTAAGGAGGACACACCCTACTTTTTCTGGATAGACTGCTACAGGAACTGAGACCCAGAGAGTTATGCCCATTGACGACCGATAGATTTTGGAGAGAGGAGTCACTGTTGCCTTTTGCATATTTACTGCGCTACTGCAGAACCCCCAAACTCCAAGGGAACTGCAGGACTAAAGCCAAGTATCTGGTAAAAACTGATAACTACATAAATTTGCAATGTACTTTTTCTCTCAGCCATACTGGGTTGATGTCACAATGAAGTGTGTGACACAATCTTATCAAAATGCAAAAATAATGACCTGAGCTGTGTGAAAGAAAACCTAAAACAGGAAAGACATTTCTGTAGCATTCTGTGTTCAACTTAGAGGATGATAGTGGTTCTGCCACAGCAGGCTAGATGCGATAATTCTCCAATTTGCCCAAAGGCTTGAAGCTTTTATAACTGAAAATAAATTTCCAAAATGTATTTCAACTGCTGTAATTACTGCATTGATGACTCCCTAATTCTAGAGACAAAAGTTCTCTTTTCCGCTATTATTATTTTTCTTTAGGGCGAGAGAGAACATCAGCAAGATGCTGACTGTGATTACACTTACTATGTAATTGTAAAATTCTATTTAGTGGGACTCAGTGGTAAAGAGATATCCTGCACGTTTTCATTATAGCCTTCATAAAGTAAACTATTTCAATCAAGATACTTAAACTGACGTATCTTGGGGGGGGGGTTAATTTTATTTTATTTTATTTACATTAGAATTAAATTATTAGATTCAACATGAGTGACTATAAATTTTCCAAGGACACTTGCAATATCCTGGGCTTAGCGTCAAATAACCCCAAAGAAAGGTCAGCAAAATCACCTCAAGCTACCTCCCAAAGAAACAGCCAAAACTATTTTCAATGAGCAAGGCGAGTCCCTTCTCTTCATTTGTACAGTATGTCTAATAAACTGTTGCATCTACTGGAAACAAGCGATAAAAGAAATGCTACATAAATCCCATCATGGAATGCTGATGGTCTGATACTCACCCTGCCATTGCATCTGCATACAAAAATACACCACCAACTGCCTGTAGTGTGTCGGATTTCTAACAGGGCGATTCTCTTTAGGACTAGCTGACAGGACTCTGCCTGTACTTTAGCTGACTCTATTATTAGCTGTGCACAGATTTACCGTGAGTACAAGCACGTTTTAAACCGCAATGATAGAATCCATTTGCTTCCTGAAATTTCACACTTCCTAAAGACTTACACCTCTGTCACGACATTCATTGCTTCTCCTTTAAATAATCAATTTACTGAGTTTACACAATTGCACTCAGGATTCAAGGTACCAGCAAAGAGGTAGGAAAACCACAGGGAATTAATTAGAAAACAGATTAGAGCATTAATTGAGGATATCAACGTCACATTACAAACTAAATAATAATAAAAAAGTTAAGAGTATTATTCTCCATCTGCTAAAAGAAAAAAGGAGTGGAATAAAATCAGACACTTGACAGAGAGCAAAATGACAATGCAAAACTAGGCATGCCATTAAAAATAGGATTCATAAAATTAACTATACAATAGTGCAGCAGCAGGCAGAAATGTTATTAGACAGCTGATACTTAGATCTAACACCTGAGCTGCAGGCAGGCAGAGAGCAGGTAAGAGGAGAATTTCAGGGATCTTTGCAGGGCAGTTCTTCTCCCCACCTTGCAGGTTGCAAGAACTAACACAAACACTAACACATCCTAGTAGGAAGAAGAAAAAAAAATAAGAAAAAAAAGAGAAAAAAAAAAAGAAATCCCACTTTCTCTTTCCCCAAAATTATTTCATACCAAGACAGGTGGAATTTTCTTGTACTCCTGAACTTCTGGCTGCAGCACTGAACTTTCTGTTTATTTTATCATGTTATTTTATCATGATTTTCAAATTCCGTGATTTTTCTTTTGAAACGTTTTCAAAATGCTTAAAATAGTTTTGCAAGTTATTGGGATAAAAGCTACAATCCCATGATTAAAACTGTGCTAAAGTAAGATCCTGCCAGAGCTGACATCCCTGTGGGATGAACAGGGAACGAGGGCAGAGGCTGAAAGCCCCAGAATGGCCCAGGGAAGTAAGGGTATACTGCTTCCAGGAGATTCTCTAGTGCCAGGGGCCACATTGCTCCCATCCTGCATGTGGGAAGGAGAAACACTACAACCTACAAGAAAATAATCAGTTGTGAGGGGAACCAGACAGCATCACCTCTACCTATTCACTTCCCATAGGCCTTCTGTGAATCCTCATGATCAAAGTCCTGCACTTTGGTCATTGTTTTGACCAAAAGCGAAGCAATCACGAGACGGGGGAAGATGCAGTGACAATTAATTAACAGTTTATCTGATGGCATATGCCACGTTTGAGGCATTTTGAGTGATACTGGGTACACGTGGTAACACCTTTCCAGTTTCAGCGATGACTGACTAGAAGATACCAGCAATACACTTTAGATTCTTTGTACACTCATGTACATATATACATCACTGAATAATATAGATGCTTACATATTTTCTGTGCTTCCCTCTAAAGCTTGATGGTGTGAAATAAAACATAAACAAGTCAGACAGCAAGCTCTGCTCTCCTCTTGATTAGCAAACATACCTATCACTTCAACACAATGGGGGAACAGAGCTTGTTGGCTGTTTGGTGGCATTACAAAGTACATCAGCTGCCCTTGAACAGGAACAGTCACACTTAAAACAGCTGCATTAAAACTGTAAAACATCTTCCACAGACCAGAGGGGAAAAAAAGGGAAAAAAAAAAAAAAAAAAGAGGAGGGGAAAAAAAAAAAAGAAAGAAAGAAATCAGTTTATTCTTATTTTGCTGTGGTACAGACAGAGTAGGTAATGAAGAACCCTGCAGTACAGCAGTCCTTTTCACTCATGTGGAACTGTCTCTTGAATGTAAGGCAAATTAATAACCTGTAATTGGAGGGGCACAGAGTTGGTAAGTAACTAGCCAGAGGTCTCCTGGCCTTAAGCACATGACCCAACGGGCTGTATAGCAAAGGAAAATTCAGAGCTTTCCCGATGAGACAGTCAATCTACATGTTTTAAGTAGATTATGAAGCACGAGAGCTTTGAATAATCAATTCCTTTTCAACATAAGCCTGTGTGAGTTTCCAACTCTGAAAGTTGGGGGAATGAGGCTCTAGAGAGGTTTTACTTTATCATTAGAGAAGTCCAAAGATAAGTTTCTTCTAAAAATGACAATGTGCTACAAAGAGATAGCCAGATTAGGTAATGTTGGAGCACATCTCCGTTAAGGCAAGAAATCAAGGTACAGGAGTAAAATTCAGCCCTCGGAAGTAATGGTGCAGAGCTGCCGAGCTACAGCCACAGCCTGTGCCGAGAGCACCGTACGTAGCTGTGGCCCAGGGTCATGGTGAACCTCGGAAATGGTTTACACGGCACAACGAGGCCACAACCAGCTTCCATAAAGAAATGCAATTCATTCATGCATACATTCTTGCCTAACATCGACAGCACACAGCACATCTCCTTTATCTCCCAGCCTGTCCCGACCATGTTAATGGTCTGGACTACACAGCTGAATTGGCAGCTGTGGACCTAAGAAGTGATCTAATCAATTCAAGGGTATGATCAGGCCAGGAACAGAGCCTTAAAGTGCTGCTGTTCATGCTGGAACTACTGCGTGGACACCTAGAGATTTGCGATCTCCAGGGCTGTCAATCAGCACCTTCCAGCAGACCATTTAAAAAAAAAAAAAAAATTTACTTCCCAGAGCTTCAAAGCTTTTCACAAGTATAAGGTACTTCTCATGAAAAGTATTTCCTCATGGAACTCACAGGAGTGTGGCCTATTAGCTCTTACCCAACCCATAGATCTGCAGGACTAATAGAAAATCGTATCAGGCAATCAGCTGACAAAATCATACCATCTGCTCAAGACAAAAGTACCAGAACATTAAAGGCAGAGTCTGAAAGGCAAAAACACTACTTGAGAGATTACAGGGCACTATTCTCCAATAGCTTCAATTCTGTCAGTGCTCCGAGCTATACAATTATCATATGTAAATTGATTCCTCCTCCATATATTTCCCCTTAAAACAGACTTTTGAAGGGTATTGACTCACTTTGCCAAACCTATAAAACCTTGATTGCAAGTACAGTACAAACACATTTGCAGATAGAAATTCTGTCAGCTTTGTGCTGTAAGAAGTCTAAGGTCCTTTTGACAACGCTGTCCATTTGCCCTTTATCCTTCTCTTGGAGACCAATTTTTTTTTTTTAAGCTAGGACTGAAGAATTTCACAGCTAATTCAGATGCCTGAGGCTTGATCCCAGTACTTGACAGTTAACATCTTGCCCAGAGTATAAACTACTGCCAAAGGCTACTTGCCTGGATTGTCCTGTCAATCCTAAATTTAGCAAAGCATGAGATTTGCTTATTTTATTGCTCTATAAACTCGGGATTATTCACGAGGAGTCATTTTATTTGGGTCATTCAGGGAAGAACTCAGTTTTCTCACCCACGGTAAGGGATTCAGAGATTGCATCGATTGGTTTTTAACGCGCCCAAGAATGATTTAATAGCGATTTACCATCACGTGGGCTGATCGATAGTTTAATTTAATCCTGCTAACGCACCAGGCTCGAGCAACCGGGCTGCTTTTCCGTTTCCCAGCACACGGCCAATAATTACAAAAAAAAAAAGAATAAAAATTAATCCGAGTGTATCTTCAACCGGGGGGGCGACAGCGGCGGGAGGAGGAGGGAACGGCCCGGTTTTGCTCGGGGTAGCAAGGCGGAGGGGAGCGATGCCGGGGAGGGGGTTGTGCGTGTGTCCCGGACCGGGGCTCTGACCGCCCCCCCCCGCCGGGCTGGGCAGCGGCCGCACCCGGCCCGGCCCCGGTTGGTTGTTCTCCAGCGCCACCTGCCGGGCGCGCTGGGCAGCGCGGGGCGGCGGCAGCGGCCGGGACCGGCTGCGGCAGGGACCGCTCAGCGCCGCAGTCTGGGTGAATTAAGGGAGAGCGCTGCGAAGTCTGCTCAGTCCTTTCGAATCACCGACACGGCCGGGCTGTCACGGAACACCGGGAAGAGTCTCGGGATTGACCGTTTTTTTGAGGCTAATGTGGTAAATGAAGAGGCAAGACGGCAAATAACGATATTGACGCGGTGTTTGCAAACTGTTTGTCAGGCAGTAATTTCATCAGCCGAAATACAGCCTCCGCTCACCCGTTTGACATACACAGCACTGCCGGGAACAGCTTCCCGTAAGAACGGGAATAATTCTTTTCAATACAGGAAAAGAAAGATGATGCAATATTTCATTTCCACATTTTAAATATTTGCATTTCTTTGAATATATTAGAACTTTATATATATATATATTTAGTCATTTAAAATGGGGATTAACTGTATTAAAGAGTGATGACATTTTTAAAGCAGGTACAATCCCAAATCATCAATCAAATGATATGTGATAAATCAAGACCTTCAGAAATGCACATTCAAGGAGTGCAGTAATCGAGCCAGAGATTCAGGAATCTACATCTGATCACATTTAGTGACAAGATAAGATTCCAGCCCCTTACATGGCTTTACCTGTTAGCGGCATCTTCAGATTCAGCAACAGAAATTCTGCCCAAATTGAGGATCCAGCACACAAAATGTTTTTTCCCCCAAACCCAGCCGCTGCGATGCTGTCGGTAGCTGTGTGTATTTGCCCCATGGCACCAGCTCCCAGTGAGTCCAGGTGATCTCCAGTGATCTCTTGGGCTGACACCAACACCTGGGATCCCATCCACGCTCACCCACCCACTGCGGCGTGGATCCAGTTCAGCGAGGTTTTCTGCCTCAGTTTACCCACCTGGAAGGTGAAAGCTACTCTGAATTGCCTCACGGGAATGGTTCTAACCTGAAAGTTTCTAAAGCTAGTAACAAAATATGTATTTGCACCGCTTTCTTACTCTTTCAGCTTCTGCAGAGAGAGTACAACTAGACACAAAACAGCAACTGCAGCTCTAACCCATCTAATGCATCATTCCCATTATCGATCAAATTCCCTATTTCCTCCTTATTTCTAAACTAGTTCAGCCCTACTGAAGAGCACAGGGCTCGTAACAGGACAGAATCTGGCCTACAAACCCTTTTCTGGCAGTGATAACATTCCAAAAGAATAAATTTGGGATGAAAAACATCTTGGCTTCCTATAGTGAATACTGTTTCACCATGTGATGAGAGGAGGACATGAAGGGGCTTGTTGTTCCTCACCAGCGATGCCTGGTGCCAGCACACGCTCCAAATCCCCAACAGTGGGATCAGCTGCCCAGTCCCGTGTCTCTCCCCTTGTGTCTCTCTGACACCTACCAGCCACATTAAAGGCACATTCAAAAATGTAAAGCAATACACAAGAGCCATTAAATGTTTTGCTTGTCATTAAAAAAGTCTGTTTCACACAGAAGCCTGATTCTGTATGGATGGCACCCTGTGAAACAGACCCAAAGCCAGAATTTGATGTTAAACTCCAAAGACCGTAAAAGGGGATGCTGCCAATATACAACACGCTTTTCCTTCCAGTTTTCTTCTAAGAACTCATGTGACTTCCCCATCCCAAACTCCAAACAGAAAACCAAACAGAATTTAAGTCATCTGGTGCTGCAAGAATTAGAGCAGGAAAGGAAACACCATTTCTAAGTTTTTTAACAATGACTGTCAGCAATAAAGATCAAAATAAAGAGCAAAGATGAATACTTGGCATTTATATTGTGTTTTGCTGTTTAAAAGCCCCTGACAAGCACAAGGCCCTGCATGGCCAAGGGCCCCAGCTTCGCTCAAATCCATGAGGGTTTGTGGCACTTTGGTGGTACACAGTGATGCTCGCTGAGCAAAAGATGGGAAGCGTGGGCATCTGGTGTATTTTAACTTACAACCTGTTTCCCCCCCTCCATGCAAACCCATGGGCTCCAGTAGCACTATCCCTGTGAGCTGTGATGTCTAATATAGGGCTATTGCTACTCCAGTAACAATAATTTTTGTCAATGCTGCTGCTAAATCGGGAAACTGGCAAAATGTATGCAGGAGCATATCCTCCAACTCACTGATCATTACAAGTGCCCCAGACACTTAAATAAAATCACATTTCTTTTGTGTGGTCTGCCTTCCAGGGTTGGCTTTTGGGGATGGATTTTTTCCTTGTTGTTTTGTTGGCGTTTTTGTTTGTTTGTTTGTTTGCTTTTACTCTTAAATGGGGTGGCCATTAAAAATGTCTTTGTAGACAGTCTCCCCAGGGTTACTTCAGCCCCAGCTATCCGCTAGTCAGGTATGGCAATTTTCATTGTTGCATGGTGTGTAAAAAACCCCAACGTGCTAGATTTTCAAACAGAGGAAAAGGGGACTAATGTCTCATATTGTAGTGATTCAAGGCATAGAAAAAGTAAAATTCAGGGAAGAAGATGGCAACTGACTGCCTATATCCCTCAGGTAAAACTTTCTATTCTACAGCCTTGCATCTTTCATTAAAAGATGGACACCAGAAGCAGAAAATAAAATATATTTACATTTTATTTTGTTCTCTTGACCACCAATTTTCTCCTAGTAGGAAAAAGAGATTGCTACCTATTTTCCATAAAAAAAACCCAACCCTTTGTAGCAGTCCCAGAGGAAAAGTCAAAAGTTTGACTTGAAAAACGGAGCTACTTCAAAAGCATTGTCAAACAGAGGTGAAGGTTTCTTAAAAATGCATACATTAAAGTACGGTGTATTCATAAATATCTCTAACTTTAGGCAGTACATCTGTGATTGAGGTGCATCTATAGGTGAACACATAGGTTCGTTATAAAACTAACTTAAATAAAGTAGAAAATAAATTTATTAGCTGCTGTTTGGGCTCTGTTTGTGTGCGAGTGTGTGGGGCGTGTGTGTGTCTGCATGTGTGTGAAAAATGAAAGAAAATGGAGAGTTTTTTTCAATAATAAAAAGGGAGTTGCACTGCAGGGCCCCTAAAGCTTGTGAAAAATTAAACTCGACGGATTCAAACTGTCCTATTTCCACTTCAAAAGAGAAGAGGCACTGAGCTCTTCCCAACTTATCTTCAAACGCCCAGCACCCTAGAAAGTTTCTTTAAAAAAATAAAGTCTCTAGTTCCCCCAAGCACTGTACCCGTTACTGTAGCTGCTGTCTCTCCCTCTTCTAATTATACCCATGTGAGTCTATTAATCAACTTGTAAATTATTTAGAGAGCCATGCGCTGTCTTCAGCTAGTACAAACACACTGCATGCAAAGACTTGCTGAAAACCAATGGAGCTCCCAAAGGGTCTCTCTCCAATGTTCAGACAGCTCGCAGCTCGCCAGCACAGCGCTGTTAAAAACAAGAAATAACACTCAGCTTACCTCCTCAGATACAAAGATTTACTCAGCCTTTCAACTCTGAAACTCTTTGCAAGTTTTTAACAAAGAGGAAGCCGCTCTATTGTCAAATCTGTACTTCACACTTAGTGATGAGAATATTAATTTGATGTCAAAAATAACCCAAAACAACAAACCACCCAAGTGCTTTCAGTGAGACTGTGATCACAGTCACCAGGGAACCCCAACTTTCAGAGGCTACACCAAAAATCACCCCTTTAAAATCATTCCAATTTAAAATAAGGTGTGCGTGGGAAAATAAATCTACATTTGTACAGTAATAGGTTTTGGGGTTTTTTTTAGAAAATAGGAGAAATTATGGAATTCCAGATTTTACCCCCCACATGCAGACTGCCACGGGGGACAGCTTCAGACATTATTACTTAGAAAAAGGAAGGGGGAAAAAACAACACAGATTGTGTGTGTTCAACTCTAACAGGCTGCAAACAGTGCAGTGTTATCTGTCTTCCCCGAATCAGCTCTTTTCCACCCGAATCTTCATTTTGGTGGAAAAAACAATTACCCAAACTAACAGCCATTCTCCCAGCTGAAAAGCAGGCTCTCGTTGGTTCCCCCCCGGCCCCGGCTCTTCATGCTGCTTTCTTGTCATCTCACTTTTCTTGGCTCCATTTATTGCAGCCTTGCAAACAGATACGTTAATTAGCAGTGATCACTCCATGCTATTTCACCATGAAAACATGGAAAATTGAACAGACATGCAAATCTCTTTTCAACTGACCTTCCCTATTTTTGTGATGCCCCTGATGCCAAAATGTTTCTGCTTCTATTTTCCTTAATAAAATGCAAACATCTCAAGGGGAAAACACCAGGGACATTTAGGGGGGAAAAAAAAGTAGATATGGTTTGTGCTTTTTTTTTTTTTTTCTCCCAAGGTACCAAGTTCAGACACCTTTAAAATGGTGAACACGGATCCTGCAGGTAGAACTTTAAATTAATGCGTGACCATGTTTTCAATGAGGAAGGTGCAGAAAGCACCTCAGAATTACAGCAACCTGGGGCCAGGAATTCTCCATAAAGGTCCCCATCAAACCCGAGAGGTGTCTGGTGGGCTCTCTACATATGCATCTATTGTTCATAGTCTGAATTACTAGAAGGGGAGGACCAGTTTTTGGAACAGGATCTTCACAATGTTTCAGAAGGAATCAAACTGAATGAATTAATTTATATGCCTTGTCCTGCTGCCTGCCTGCCTGCGGAAGGGTTCTGGCCATTATGCTCACCTCTTACTCCAAATGGAAGTGTTCCCAGGCTGCCCAAGTAAACGGGGTGTGCTAAATTTAGCATTATTGATCAAGGCTTAAAATAACTGGAGTTAGAAATCAAAAGACTGGTCTCAAATTCTGATGCTGGTCATCTTCTGCCCAGAGTATAGTTAGCAATAATTGCCAAGTGTTCAGCGGAAACCACGATATCCTAAAGGAAAAATCTGTGCATTTCAAACTGTCCAAAGAACAACTCCATGTGTATGACAGACAGAAAGCCAGGTTGCTGAATTCTTTGCTGAAAATGCATTTTTCAATATCTAGTGTGCACCAAGTGTAGAATAGAACATCCTGGGAATTAAAAAATGGTCTCCAAAATATCTATGCTACCTTCATTAAGCAAAATAAAGCACCCTATACAAAACTGAGAAGTTTGCTAATGCAGGAGATAAGGTCTTTACGAGACAGCAAACACTAGAAAATACAGAAAATGGGAATGCACTGAGCTGCCTTCTGGGGTGAATAATAGAATTGTCTGGGCTGTTCTTGCAATACTTGTTGTATACATCAAGCAGCAGTACAAGGAAAAAAATACAAAGAATGCTTGTGAATCCTAAAACCAAGAAGACAGCTGCGTTAGTCAACGAGAACTAGAACAGGATAGAGTGGACAGTCTCAATAACCCAATAATGAGCGATCTTTAAAGAAGCTGTTCTTTGAGCTTTTTTACGACACCACAGCATACCCTGTTGGCATATCTTAAATGACTAATTGTATGCAATCAATTGTGTCTGCAAGAAGGGAAACCACACTGAGATCAGTCCCCAGGGCAAGCATTTTAAGAATATATGAGGCATGCCCTCAAGATTTTATGGCACTAGTTTCATTTTGACTAGTAATGATTCCAGTGCAACATTTCTCGTGGTCTGTCTTTGGTTCCAGGGTATTCTGTGATAATATCACTTGCACGATTCCTCTCCCAGAGGAACAACTAAGCTTACTTGGTACATAACTAGAAATGCAATGAAAATGTTGAAGTTCTAAATGCTTTTCCAGCTATAACACTGTCTGCTCTTGACTAAACTCTTTTCAAATGTGATTTCCTTGAAATTGAATGTAGTCAATAATAGCGTGAGAATCTTTCCTCTGTATGAACCTGGTTGTAACTCTAGCAAGACAGCGAGGATTCTTTGCTCATCTTTCCTCTCCAGTACACTATGTTATTTCATTTCCTCCAAGCCTCTTGCCAGGGCAGTAATGAATTCTTGTTAGTGTTTACTAATGTAAATTCATTCTTTGTTATCCCTGGGAGAGGAGGATTAGCAAAATGACAGAACTTATTATTTCTGGTATTGCTAGATAATATTTATTTTTATTCAGCTCTTAATTTCGTAGCATGTTTCACCAAATAAAATATATGTGCGTGCAAGCAAAAACTAAGGGAGAATTTTTTAGCACAAAGCACAGAAAAATAGTTATGATTCCCATTAACATTCAGAAGCATTGTACAGCTTTATCCCCGCATGCTATATTTAAAAAAAAAAAATAATCTAAATCTGAAATAATTTCTCATTCAGAGGAAGAAAGGAATTACAACTTCAATTTCATTTTCCCGAAATGAAAGCAGCTCCCTTGGACTGAGGATGTGCATATTTTTTAGGACTAGTTAAAAATTAGAATCTGTGCAATTATTTTACTCTACTGGGAATGCTTGTGGTATCTCCTTTAAGGGACTTCAGTGGTTAGGATGAAGTTTATAAAATACACAAAGAGCAGTTTAGTAAAGAAAGCTCTTAAAGGTTCTATATTTGAATAGATAGATGATCCAAATTCCCATCTCAGTCGTAACTGGAATTTAGAGAGTGAGGTATATAGAGTGTCCTCTACTTCGCAGAGATGAGACGCAAGTGAAGTTACAGTATACACATCAGATTCTGAAATGAATGGATACCACGCAAAAGACACAGGCCTAGAGCTTAAAATGATCTCCACAGGTGAGTTTAGGCTGCAGACACGAGTAGCCACATTCAGGTCAGGTGGACTACGCACATGGAGAAGTTAGCTCCGTACGTGAAGATCGAGGGTATATTGCAATTAATACACACTAAGATCTCTTTGCCTTTGAGTTAAACGGCCATTCTGATTAGCAGGATCTCTAAATCAGAAAATCCTCTCTCAGATCTCTGTGCCTATGTTACAGGGGATCCAGCTTCTCTCTTTCAGGCTGTAGATTCATCCTTTCCATTCCTGCAGTTCCCACATAAGCTCCTAGCCCCAGCAATATGGTGGCTGCCACAGGAAATTAATGCACAGGACTCACCGAGCCCCTGTAGTACAAATAAACACAATTCATCCACTGGAGATGAAGTTTAGAGTTAAACTGTATTACCCTGTGGCTTGATAGTGACTGACAGTGGAATAGAATGCCCAAAGCCACGGGCTGCCAGAGGTCTTTTTGAAATGCTTAGGAAAGTACTGAATCTCTAGGTACGGTATCAAGGGAACCTCAGTTAATTTTACAGGCTCATGTTTCAGATCTGTGTAATTCAGTCTCAGAATTAAGCTACTGTGCAAAAAGGGGGACTTTCAAGCTTTCCAACCTCACCAAATTACTTTCCTTGCCAAAAATAAAAGACAATGAAGATATCTCTTTGCTCAGGGGGGGTTTGCTCAAAATTCCATTAATACTGAAGCTTAACCGAGATTTCTCAATCTGCAGCAAGATCGTCTCCTTCTATTTGTATTGTTGGTAACCACTTGGCCCGTTGCCAGAAACAGGACTGCAAGTTCCTCTTCCAGGCCATTGTAAAATGGCAAAATAAACATTCTTCCACCCTACTCAAATGCAACTTATCCTTTAGAACTAAAATCTTTTCTGGTTTTTAATACCCACCACATACAGAGAGTTACCCTTGTGCAAGACCACTAACAAACAAGCACGTTTAAGCTGCTACCCTAAGGAGCTTATAGTATTTATGATTTATCTGAAATCACTGCAGAGCAGTGCCTTCCAAAAGCAAAGTATGCTTAGAAATTCTTTGTGGTAGTCTGATCCTACAACCAGAAATTCTTATAGAAATGAAGTGCAAAGAAACTTAAAGTTTAAAATATTTGTGGAATCTACAGTAGCATCCTAAAAGTCAAAATCCACAGGAAAAAGCAAAGTTTTTATTATAGCCTACTTGAAATAAAAATAAAAGACAATACCGTGCTTTAAATAATGGTTTAACCATTTTTAAACTACACATCAATATGCCGATTCTGATTTTGATTTAGACATAAAAACAAGGAAATCAACTTTTGGGACACGCGCAAACAAGTCTGAATTTCATTGGAACAGTGAACTATTTGCTTTGGGGATATGGAGGAGCTTAGAAATCTAACTTCAGCTACACAGTGCAACAAATCACATGCATCGAATGGAATTAATCAACTTCCAGACGACTCTGATGTAACTCAGATTAGAATCGGACCAAAAAAAAATCACTCACAGTTATTTTTTGGCCACACATTTGTGACTACAGTGTAACGAGACAAAAACGTGCCCTACCTGGGTATCCATTGTCAACATAAGGCTTAACGAGTTCTCCAAGTTTAGTCTTGTCTGCGATAGCTTCCTTTAGCAGTTGCCCACAGCAAACTAACAGGAAGGAAGAACAAAAAAGACACAAGGTTAAATTTTAAAAAGGAAGCAACAAAGAAAAGGAAAAAAAAAACAAAAAAACCCTCCAGAAGCTGAATACTGGAATAAGGTCACTGAATAAAATAAAAGTTGTAGGTTTTTTGGGCTTGTTGTTAGGCTATTTTATTTTTTTGGCCAAGCAGAGCGAAAAGCCGAGATTGAGCAGGGGAGAATACTGAATAAAAAAGAATACATTTGGCAAAGAACATATTAAAAACAGAGATAGAGAGAAAGATATTAATCAAATATGCTTCTGAAATAGTAACTCAAGGGACTGCTAGTGGTTTTCACTTTTTATAAACTTGTAATTACTGAATAAAGCTACCCCTGCTGAACAGCATCCGAACCACACTGCTGGAGGTGCAGCAGAATATGCAGTTCAAGTGATTCCCGGATCATTTAATGATGATGTAAGAATTATATTTAAAAATCCCTGCTAATGCAATATTATCAGTGACTTCAATACACATAACTCCAGGAGACGCAGATTTAAAAGGGCAGTTGTACAGGAACTACTGCTACTTTGGGCTTCAATAACACTTTCTGACCAAAGTTAACGAGTTTCACTGCCCCACACAAATTAGATACAAGAATCCTGACCCTTATTTTACAGGGAGAGAACCAAAGCATGGAGAGGTTACACAACATGACAACAAGTTCTAGTTTCAACTCAGTTTTGATAAATATTAGATAAGAGCCACTCTGTACATGATTGCATGACCTTTCAATTGGTAACTGTAAGTTGATTCCACCTTTCCTGAAATCAATAGCACCAACATCTGCACCTACAGCTGCACTGACTTTGGTGGAACCTTTTCCAGGTTCACTGGATGTCATTTTAGTCATGGTCATGTATTTTTTTTTAAAAAGCCCTACTAAGATAATAATAAAGCTAAACAAAAAATACTACAACCTAGTACCCCAAACTGATAGGTAGACAGTTTCATAGCTGCTTCTGTGCATTAAATGGAACTGCACAAACCTATGATCTGGCCTTTAGTTGGAATGATTATGTGGAAAGCACATGGCTTTTTCTGAAGGTTCAAGTTTAAACCTGAAAAAAAAAAAATATTTTCCAAGCAGTAAACCTGTAAGTGAAAAAAATACCGTGGCGGTCTTAAAGTTATTATCCCCATGTAAAGACAAATCCAGGTTCAATGAAATCTTTTGACTTCATCAGGAGTTCAGAGAAGAGACCAGCAAACTGGCCCATCTCTATGGACAACTGACAGAGTCTCACTAATTAAAGAATCTCCCGAAGATAAAAAAAAAACCACCAAGTGCTTCATTCTGATTTTATTTTTTCTTTTGGCATACCTTGAAAGAACAGCAATTAAACAAACTTGCATTTTACTTACCAAAGAGGATATGACTAATCTGAAAATTTTACAGACATCAGGCATTTGTTTAAAATCATTTGTGGCTACTCCACTAGACATTAGACATTACAGAACATGGATACATACTGTGTTGATTCTATCACCACGCTGTGGGATATGACTTTTTAACATTAGCATCCTAACCATGAGCAAGCCTCATATAGAATTTTCTGGGCCTCCTTTATAAAAGAAAAAGAAGGCACTTCTAAATAATTCCTTCCTTTTCCAATACATTACTTCAGAGACACAGAACCTGTGTCTTCATTAAAGTTCAGAGCAAATTCTACTTTAAAAGTGCCCCAATTTTGGGCAGACAGCTGAAACTGCAAAGACATTACTCATGATCCACTGATCCACAGAAGAATTCAGAGCACTACGGAAATCTAACACACGGAAAAATACTGATGTAAAGGGTATAAAAAATGATGACTAAAGAAAGGGCTGCTTTGTCACAGAATATATGCTTGATTGGTTTATATTTCTTTACTGAAATACTTTTCACTTCTCTCAAAAATTTGGCATCCATAGTGATGGACAAACAGAGAAATTTTATGAGCAGGTAAGAAAGACAGACAGCAAAAGATAAATGATCAAAAAGAGAGAAAGCAGGAATTGAGCAAAGTGCATATTTACTGAGAACTTACTGTTGACAACACCATATTTCTGAGCTATTAGTGCTGCCTGCAGGCTCTTCCCACTGCCTGGGGGTCCACAAAAGAGAATCCGTGGTGTAAAGGGAGCAGCTGATCGGTGCCGTGTTTGGACGTAGGTAAGGACTAGAACATGAGAGAAAGACAACAAATACAGTTTATATCCTATTTCTTAAGACAAAACCAAACCAAACCACAAAACAAACCCGAATCACTGATCAATTTCTCTCTTTTCTAAAAAAATGTTATGTTCACCATTTATTTTATCACTGAAACATCCAGATATTCCAACCGACATCAGGACTCTGACAATACTACTCATGTCAGCAGCTTACACTGAGAAGCATTTTAGAAATCTTACTATCAGTGCACTCCTATACTTTCTTTCATCAGTAGATGTCAAACCATTTTAAAGAGCAGATTCAATTAATAATTGCTCTTTTACCGTGTTGTTTGTAGCAGAAGTAATTTTTGCTTGATAGGTACAATTCTACCATGCAAATTATAGAGGGATATAATTACATTTAATACTTTCTGCAGTTTCTGAACAAATATTGAAGGGTAAAAACTCAGGGTGTTAAATTAATATGACATTTATCCAGCTCTGTGTGTGTGTGTGATTAACAGACTCCTAATTACAATATCATAGGCTTGTAGCATAAGATGTCATGACACGATATGGCACTGGCAACAGATAACAGAGTGTGATTTTATTCTTTTGTCCATCATTTGTGCATAACTTATAACGGATATTTGAGCATCTCTGTCCAATTCCACGCTGCTGGACAACATTATTCTACATTTTGCATCGTGTAGGAAATGCCATACTTAGGTCAATCAACAGATTATAAGAGCTTTCCAAAGATTACAGGACACATGGTCATCCACACTGTTGTGTTTTAAAGATCTGAACTTTGTTGCAATCTCAAAAGAGAACCTGGTAGATCCCCAAGAAGCTAAAAGGCGACATGGCTTGGCACTGAGGACAAACCCAAACACTCTTACTCCCCGTGCCCCTTTTAGGGTTAATAGAATGAGTGAGAAGAGCAGCTCGAGCTTCAGCACAAGCTGTTTGAGCTTTCCAGGGATCCCAGATTCAAACGCCAAGGCTAAACTTCATCGCAGTGTATCCTGACTGCCACGGTTCCCTGTGATTAAAGCAGCACAGGCACCACCACACAGGCTTTGATTTCCTCTGGAATTGCAACGGATACAATTAAGTGTTAGCCCAGACATCTTCAGTTCAAATAAAAGACTCTCTAGATTAAAGAGGCCTTGTAATAAAATGGTATTTTAGTCTAACGAATAGGACAGGCTTAGACATTAATGTCTGGGGTTTTTTTTTAATATGGGCTTATGATTCATAAACAACAACCAAGAAAACAACAAAACACAAAAGGACTGATAGAGAACATCATAAGGATCACTATTTTAACTACCTTTATTAACACACTGCTGCATACTGACAGCTTTTCTGCGGACCCTCTGCTAGATACTGTGGTATCATTATAAAATGCTTTTGTAATAAAGAAGCATCTCCAGCAAACTCCAGCCCTGCTATTTCTAGATAGTGGACCTGAAGTATTGTGAAACTAACTCAAACTGCAACCCCATGGGATGGTATACACCTCTTTCTCCAGTGCCATAAACCATACTGGGATACTATGCTGCACAAATGAAGTGGATGCCACATATCCAGCATAGGTTAGCAGTAATTGCATTAAAGTTTGAGAGCTTCCAAAATCGTTTAACTGTATGAAGCAATCTGCAATGATACTAATATTGATGGGTTTGGTTTTGGTTTTTTTTACTCTATCTGGAGCAGTGAAAATACTTCACAAAAAAACCTGGAAAATCATAACAAAAAATAGTGTTTGCTGCATAACTTCCTAAACCCCAAGTATCAGCTACTGCTCTAGTTATTCTGAACATTTTCCATAACCCAGTGTATTGAAAAGCACAAACATTACAGGCAAAGCACCCTGCTTACAAATGATGCTTAATTTGCAGTAAATAACCAAGTTAATTAGGAGTAATGATCCCCTAGACAGTCTCCACATCTAATTATTCTTTAAAAAAAAAATCTGGCTGCTTGATGCACAGCAGAAAAAAAGATCTAGAGAGGATTTTTTCATTCCAGTTTTCAATTTATCTCACTACATTATTAATTAATAATAATTAATATTCAGGCACTCACATTTTTATTTACAATTCAAGGCATGAATACTTTATGAATGATGATACGAACTTTTAAATTTAATTAAGTAATTTAGAGGTAATTAATGTGTAAATTCAGAATATAAACTTCCTACTTGTTTATCTTAAAAGTACAGCACTTGTTATGAAAAAAAGGCCTTTTTGAGACGCAATATTACTGGGATATAACAGATCATCTATAGACTGACAGCTACAAAGTACATTATCAAATGGTCTTTCTGGCAGTTTCCTTATTCTCTTCTTGAAGAATCAACATTACAAGTCAGACTGCATTACAGTCAAGCAAAGGCAAACAAGAATTGTCAAAGAGAAGAGCTACCAGCACAAACAGCTTTTAAATAAGGAAATCTTCCCAGCTTTGAACTACTCCTACTTCTTATCAGACTTGTGGAAGGTACTAGCCCTTCGGGAGATCAACAATTGAGTCACAATGCAGCCTATTAGAA
>JAAGNO010013614.1:0-19581 GCA_033439905.1 Ceryle rudis | reverse complement strand
CATATCAAATTTAGTGCGTAAATTGTGGTGTGGTGTCTCTGTTCCAGGACCCTGGCAGGGTTATGCCAGTATTTTTCAAGAATAAAGAGGGGGACATTTCTCATTGCTAAAAAAAAAAAGGGAGGGGTAAGAAACTTCAATCTTGAATAAAAACAACCCAAAACAATTTCTACAGTTTTGAAATATTCAAAAGGACACCAGCCCACACTGTGTATAAAAAAAGAGGCTAAACAAATCTAAAGACAGATTTAATGCCAAGAACACTGAGGAAAATATGCACGCTTTCATTATTTTCTTAAATTATACAGGAAAACTCACAGTAATGGAACCAGCGTTCCCAAAGCTAATGAAGCAACAGAGCAAAAGAAAGAAAAAAGAGCCTTTTGCTCCCTTAAGTCCTTGTTATAGCCAGCTAAGTGTTGGATTGAGCATCTTTAAAAAAACATTTACAGATCTATGAAATACCGTAGGAGAGCTGCAGCCTCACTCAGCTTCTGTGTGATGCAGTATTTGAAATCTAATCCACTTCCCAGTTTCGAGTCCGAATCTGCTGAACTTTCTCTAATTTATCCGTTAGCTGCTTAACCACACATGTGCTTCTCACTACACCCTATGCTTCAAAATAACTTTATGACACCACAATAAATCTGGAAACCATCTTTGTACTGAAATAAAGAAGATATTTTCATCTTGCATCAGTTAGCAATCATCATCATCTCCCACATAAACCTGAAGCTCTGTCAGTACGGGGTCCGAAAGGTTTCCGAAGTATTTCAGGGCAACATATCTCCGTGACTTCTGTAGGAGGAAACTGGGACGTTGCAATTACACAAGCAAATCAAGTAGACTATTTAAAATTCCTTAATTAGCCTCATTTCATGAACATGTCATCTTGATGATATCTGTAGAAAATAAGGCTGAGGTAACTACGAGCCATTTTGGCCACTCCCAGGGTTTGTTCTATGGAAGTCGAATGAACTTCTGTCTAAGGTCACCCAGGCACTGAGAAATCAATTCATCCCTTGGGATGTGCAGCAGGAGAGGCTGCACGGTATTTTTAGTGGTATGCTGGGAACTTCAGCACTAGTTCTGAATACACTGCCCCTGTACAACAAATATATAGGCCCAGATCCTCTTCTGGGGAGAAATGGCATCAGAGGTCTGAAGCCAGTAAATCCCTGCCAATTACAGACTGCAAGTCTGGCTCATTTTCTCCAAGCGCAACACTTTTAGAAACTAAGCCAGAATAAAAATAAAAAACGCACCCCACAAAACCACTGTTTCTGATGTCCCTACAGTTTACTGCTTAAAAATCACACACTGAGCAACAGGCAGGAAACGCAATATTGTATTTTAACAATGTAGAGCTAACTTCAAGAGGTTTGTATACAAATTTCAAAGGTCCTTAAAAGAAGCAATAAGCAATTTTACAGCTAAAAGTTTTTGCAAAGCAAGAAAGCATAGCTCAATAAATAGCTTCCAGCAACAAATGCATTTTAAGGCATTAAAAAAATGCAATATAAATAGACTCTACAAAAATAGTTAGCATTTTGGATCTTATTTCCAAAGGTCTCCGAGTTCCAGGGTATCAGTCAGTCCCTAATTAGAATACATTATCCATCTACTTGACACTTCAGTGAAATGTCTATTCCACCACAGAGCTGCAGCTTTGTTCAGAACAGGTTTATTGATATTCTGCTGCATTCCCTCTCCATACCCCCAGTGGCTTGGTTCTGTTTTATCACACATCAAAAAGGCCGTATGCTCAGGGCACCCCATGCACAGCTCAGAGCTGGAGGTCTGAACAGCTGCAAGTAGTATGGTATCACAGGAGGGACAAGCTCCAAGCAGATGTCACAGATAAGAAAAAAAAAAAAAAAAAAAAAGAGAGTAGAAAGGGAGTGTGGCTTGGGAATGAAGCAAGAGGAAACAAGACACAGCAGAGCAAGACCTGACTTAAAATATGCCTATCGTGCTTTATGCAAACACTGGTCCTTTTTTGCCCTCCTGACTATCATTAAAGTGTAATTAGTAACTTCACATGGTAAATTTGTTGCTTTAAGAAGCCAGCTATTTTTTTGTTCTTGATAGCAGTAACCTTATATCCATGCATGGACTGCATCTTAACACATCAAGGGTGGAATAAAAGCTAAAAGTGTGATATTCCAGAGCACCTTTACTCTGTGGTCACTGTTCCCTCCCTTTCAGCTGGAAACCGCAATCCTTCCCCACATGAAGACTGCTGTAAACACAGCTTTCTGCTGTCGCCTGAATGCCAGGCGAAGGGCTCCTTGGAGACCCATGCCATGCTGAAAATCAGCAACAAGGAAGTACTTTCAGAGCCATCACTTACCTCTCCAGATTTAAGGAATCTGGAGAAAAGGAAATGCTCAAGGTCATTCCCAAACGTAAACCTCATTGCTTTGCTGGCACTACTCCTCTCAGCTATAATACCAAGCCTACACACTTTCACACTTTCCACTCCAGTAGTGACTTGGGTATTCCAGTTATTTGACCTGTACATCCTCAATTTATTCTTTCTTTTTAATTACAAATTCCAAAATTGGCACTGCCTTAGATTAATGAAAAGGGATAGCGCAAAGAAGTAATGCTGAATTAATTATGTGGCAAATCTGAAAGAAATCTCAGCCACAAGCATAAAGATCAAAGGTCACGAATGCTGCTGCCTTTAGGAAGAGAAGTCATTGCAACATTTTGTCCACATCATCCTTCAGTAGTTTTGAAAAAGCATTACAAGCCTTTCAGTCCCACCTGAAGAAAAGGGACAGACAGTAATGCAAAAAAAAAAGAATATCAGTGATAGCTGATAAGTGTTATAAAATACTTTGCCAGTACGGATCTAAAATTTCTGAGATTTTCAGAACAGCAGACTGAGGAGTGCAGCAGAAATAGTGTTAACCCAACTCCTGCAGTCCATCAACACGTGGATGATGGAAGAAGCTCAGACTTTACCAAATTTCCCATTAGAAAGAAGCCTTTTATTCCCCATGTTATTTTTGCAGGTTGAGTAAGATGCAAAGCTATTAAAACCAAATAGCCACGTTCTTCTAGGGAAACAAGAAAGACGGTGAGTAGGCAGATCCTCTCCCCAGATCTATCTGTGTAACACCACTATCCTTCCATGGAGTTTCACAGAGACGGTGTGATGATCTTTATCTGCCAAGCCAATACCAAGAAGAGCCATTGCTCTCTTTGCCTGCCCTTTCAAGGATAGCCACTACCCTTCTGACCTGTTTCAATCACAAGTAATTCTGCCGCATCTTGTGGGAATGCCTGGCCTAAGCTTTGTTTCTAAAAGATCCTAAGACATCAGTAAGGTCGCTCAGCTTGTTCTCTCACAAATTCATCGTGTAGCAACCTCTTTCCTCGGGTTCTATGAATTCCCTCCACACCACCAGCAGTCAGATGAAAAGTCTTCATATAAGCTTCACAAGTCACAGGTTCTAACCATAATGCTTACTAAGTTTTCTGCATATGCTGAAGGACCTACCTGCCTGATCCCTCACAGTCCTAACTACACTTGTATTAGAAGAACACATAACACAGAGTCTCAGCAGAGCTGTTGATCAATAACAGTGTTCTCCTTAGAGAATGCTGGTGACATCTATAAACCCGTGTGTGTCAAAACAATGGCACAAAAAGTTCTGTATTCCTCCTGACGGCGGGATGAAAGCTGTACAATTAATGCCAAGCGAATGACACCACAAGGAGAAATAAAGCAAACAGCTGGTGGTACTATGGCCCAATGTACTGCTCCTAATCTATTAACATTTTACTGTAAAAAAAGAAAAATGCTGACTCACTTTTGAAAGAAATGACATAAATCTGTTCCATGATGTAAAAAAATCCACAAATTCTATTTCCAGTCACACAAGGCAAATATTGGAATTAAAGTGCATAGAACCCCTTTCAAATGGAAAAGACATACACAATGGGAGGAAGTTTTAGTGGCCATAAATTAATATCTATTAAGAGATTCTTAATAACCATCACAACTTTGAAAAGTCAGTTATGTGTTTCTCCTCAAAACAGCTGAAACATTAACCAGACCAATAACATCCACTTCATTCTGACAGAATGGCTGAATGTCAGGGAAGCTTTATAAAGGTTCCCCCCGCTCCGAGTTCTGTAAGACATCCAGCACTGATTCAGTATTGCTGGTGGTAACAACAGGAACAGAAAATGCAGGAAGGACACCATGCAGCTGTTGGCATTTTAACCATCCTGTCACCTTAGAGTTTACATGACCAAATACCTCAGATAACAGCCAGCAAGAGATCCTTCCCTATCTTGTATAAACCTAGAATAATTTAGAGATGAGCAATGTCCCCATTTCATGAATTTCCCTTCATAAAAAGAATTGCTCACATAGGAGGAGTCCTGTACTGTCATTTGTAAATATGTATGGGAACCAATAAGGCATCCCAAAGTTTTGTTACAGTAAGTCTCTTGTTAAATCTGCTAAAAACACAACGAAATGCTGAAAAATCACCCACATAAATTTCTTTTTACTCCTTCAGTGCTTTCTCTACTGGTGGAAAAGGAAGGATTTTTCTAGCAAGACACTGCCCAAGGCAAACAAGGGCACTGTCGTGCACTTGTCTATGACATGGCAAAAGAAAAGATGAGCTGGGCAAGGAAAGGTTTGGTTTAGCTTAATGACTTTTCTCAGCAACATTAAATACCATCAGGTAGTATTCTAAATTAAATTCTCATGCAGACAGTAGATTAGATATAGTCAAAGATCAGCTAGTGGTAGTTGTAAGCTATTGCTGAAAGAGACCAGTGTACTACCTATTTTGCTGCAGCTACAGGCTCACAACAGAAATACGACCCAGACAGGTGTCCTCTAGCAAACCTCTCCGGCAGGAGCAATTTAAGAGATTACACTTCCAGCTATTCATTACCATCCCGATCAAGTTATCCTTTCCTCAGATCATACGCTGTAACTGACCACCTGATCCCGTTTACACAAGGTAGGTCCATTGAAAGCCACTTACATCAGTGGCTTAAGCCAGGACAGTTGACTTTGCACTGAAGCACATGGAGTCTTCTCTGGCAATCATTCACATTACCTGAGTTCTAAGAGCTGAAAGCTTTGATCGGGGGCAGAAGATTTGTTCAATTCTTCCTGCTAGATTTGTTGATGTTTCCCTGCGCCTATGGACACTTCTGTGCTACAGAGCTACCATCTTAAAACTGCAAGGTCTGCAGATCATTGCAGACTATAGCTAAAATCATGGAGACAGAGAAAGAAGTACAAGACAAAAGGTTTTCAGCATTTCCAGTTTCTTTCAGTGCCTAATGCTGAGAGGCTTTAAAAAGCAATTTTCACTCTTCAGTCAAATTTTAATTACCCGCCCTGCCTTATTCAGCCAACAAGGTTGGATGATCATGTTGAGAAGCAACAGATTTTTCGTAAAACTATGAGCCTTTCAGTATCTCTATGAGGTCAGGAAGTACTACTTATCTCCTGACCCACAGGTGTGGGTGTGACAGAGCAAGATCTGAAATCACATAAAAAATATTTATCTGAAAAAAGCTAGTTAGCCCTTCGTGAACAAACCACCTACTTTGGACCGGACTTCTTTCTCTCAAGAAGTGCACTCAATAATGTGCAGTCCATATTTTGGTACTGCTTAGAAACAGGATTTGATCCGTTAGATTAGTATGTCTCATACAAATAATTCATTATAACAGGCTGATTACGGACTCGATAAGCCGTATCATCTGAGATCTTAAAGGAAACACATAAAAGAGATTTTGCTTTCCTTGAGCCCAGACATTAAGTTCAAGCAATACTAATCCACTTAAGTTCTCTTTTGGTTCTATGTTAAAAGTCTCTACTTACACTAGGGCTAAGCACACGAGGTGGAGAAAAAAACCCAACCAATCAACCAAACAAAAAGCCACACAACATTTGTGAGTGCAGACAAACTACTTGGTTGCCTATTTGTGTAAACTAACAGTGAACATATTAATTATTACCTAAAAGAGGATATATTCAAATATACATTTTCCTAACAGGGAAAGAAGAGGCACAACGAGAAATAAAGAACATTGAAATGAATAATGCCAGACTCTTTTTCCCCCTTTCCTTAATAAGAGTTAAAATCTTAACATATTGATTTTATATATTTTCTGTTTATCTGTTTTGTCCACTGTTTCTCTGCCAGTTGCCCCAGGCAATCAACAAAGCTATGCTTGTACAGCCTTTGATCATCTCTGTGCTAGAAGATTAGCATATGCATACTCTCATCCTCCCCTTTATCCTGTTAATAAAGCTCCAAACTCCCTCTGCTGATGTTCAAGAAAGCAATCCGCTCCAGAGCCCCCAATGATTTGCCCCCATTCCCTCCTCTGCTCAGGACTCAGAATGCTAACTACTATGCACGAGTTGTGTAAGTGCTTATCCACCGGCCCTCTGAGGAGCAATTCTTACTTGTTTGATGCAGTCCACGTTTGACAGACGTTCCTGGATCAGATTGGCCCAAAGCGCGTTGGGAATTTTCTAAAGAAAGAACAAAAAAAGGCTGAATATTCACAATTGAGTTCAAAAGGAATTTTACCATGCAGGCATATTCCGGTTAAAGGTGAAGTGAGATGTCTTCTTAAAAATAAATAAATAAATGTGTGCAAGCCCCCAGTTATTAACATAATATATAGGAGAGTTAGTAAGGGCACAAAAATCGGTATTTAAAGGTAAGCCTACATCCACACTTTTTGCACACTAACATGGAAGCAGTGCCAAGTTTTGCGCACTAACACACACAGAGGACAGCAAATCTGCAAAGGGATCCATAAGAAGATCTCATCCACCAGCAGTCCTTTTTACCACAAATATCTGACTCGTTACTGCTCACTACAGTGTGAGCTTGACTCTTTGTTCCATGCGGTTCCATATATTGTGGGTTCCCATCTTTTTCCAAACAAACAGTCTGAAGGGTATAATCCTAAAAGAAAAGGAGTATTTCTGTAGGGTTATGTTCTCCAAAAGGATGTAGATAGATATAATGAAACTGTGGCTGACTATGAAGAAAGATTTCATAACAATCTTCTACATTAGATCATGAAATAATTTCACCAGGAGCAGTGGAAACGCTACCACACAAGTCAATTTAGACTGGAGAGATGACTCCAGAATACGTAAAAGAAACCAGTGCCCATCTGGCTGTGGAACGGACAAGGTGGCCCAGTCAGGCAGTGGGTTCTCTTGTTCTGCTCTTCTCTACTGTCCCCAGTTCTCAGTGGCTTGCCTAGTATCAGCCAGTCAGGTGACGCTCAAGCAGGTAAAAAAGAAAAAGGGAGAGAAATTGCTGTGTTTCTTGAAAGTCAGCAGGTCCCATAGGGTGGTGCGTCAAAGCCTCCTGCAGCCTCTCGCTGCTGGAGCCTGGGTCTGTGGCTTTGAGTCTGTCACCTTCCAAAGGTGCATCATGCTGCTCTCGGGAACAGCGAGCGTCTTGCTTACTTCTTTGATGTGTCACGTCAAGACAGGCTAGTGACTGCCGGGGGTCCACTCTGCTAAGCCTTGCCAAACCAATTTAAACCAAAATCATACTAGCTTCTTTCAGTGCAGTGGTATTCTTAGTCCTCACTTTTCAGAAGGGTTTACTGCACCAGAACAAACAAGGACACACATGCGGGTGTTTCAATGTTTTAGTTCCTTCTGCTCTCTGTGGCTCAATTCCAGTCTCATTTCCTGGTCAGTTTTCCTCCTACTGAGCAGTGGCCTACAAAATCATTTTCAATAGGTTGCTTGCAGAATGCCTAATTATTCCACTAGAAACCATTAAATCTGATCCGTATCAGACAGCACATTTACAGTTTCTCTCATAAACACTGACATAAATATATCATGAGCCTGGTAGATGGAACTGCACCTCCCAGACATCTGCAGTAATGGCCAGTGACACCTGTACATTTGATAACCGCAGACCCGTATCTTACCTAAGGCACTCTGAGCCCATCCCAACATTCAGTTTAGTTAACAGAAAGACCTGCTGCTATGGCATTTTGTTTATGTTCAGCCCACTTTTCTCTACACACTGGTTTAATCGCTATTTCCATAGTGATGAAAAACTGTACTCATTTCTGCTTAATTTTAACTATTCCGTGTTATTTCAGGGACATCTTTGCAAGCCCAATCTACTCCGAGTCGTATTTCAATCATCTTTTCGTAACACTGCTGCACTATTTTTTTTTTTGGGGGGGGCATTTTCATAGTTTTCTGGAAAGTTCTGGATATATGTGTTCTGAAAACAGCTACACCTAAAAACTTTTCACCTCCTCCGGTTTGCACATTGGAGAGAAAAGCAGTCGAGTTTGAAGAAATTGGTTTTAGTATTGTTGAGAATTATGTGTGTTTGGATTTAGCTTGTTCAGATAAATACACGTGAAAGGCTGGTGATCTCTGTGTATACACAAGACTGGAACAGCCCCTACTTGTTCCCTCGTAGTGTCCAGAAATAGATTGGACTGCTGAACGTGCATAGATAAGGATGCCTTGGGTTTTCCTCTCTTCTGTTATGTTTCTTCTTAAAAAGCACGGGGATATGATGCAACTCAGAGCAGTTTTAAGTCATTAAGTAGTATGCAAACACCTTAACTGCAATTTAGTATAGCATTAAGAGCACACCCACCCCACAAGCCCACAATTACCACAGTTGTTTCAACTTCTTATTTTACCCAGTTAACAGGAAAAGTGAAACATGCAATAGCTCATCATTAAACTTCACTATAGGAAAAACCTGAAGGTGCTTCCTATTAACATTATAATAACTAGAGATGAGGGAATAATTTGCAATGATTTATCCAAAAATGTAGCCTCTTTTTCAGTTCATGGAATATTTATTGGTAGCTCATGGTTCTTCAAATTTATTGAATATTCAAAAATATTTGACTTCTTTTTGGAATATTTTTACATGCAGACTGATCCCATTTTGCTTTGAACAGTCAATATTTAAAATTCACTACCTGAGCTGTGCTCATTAGGAAGTAGCCAGGTATGTGTTAGGGAATGACTGCATGTCCAACTTTAAAATTGAGCTTCAGAGAATAATCACGTATCTTAAACACACTACACCTTCCATGAATTCTTGTGCCAGGAAAGCTCAAACGCTTTAGTGTTGACTGGGAACGAACACAAAAGAGATGAAAGCTCGGCTAAAGGTAAGTAAAATACGTGAACAAACATTTGCGGACCTTTTTGCAGCGTTTGCCCAGCTCTAGTAACATTGGCCTACTGACCTAAAACTGATCGACCTTTGGCACTGGGGTTAATTTAGCCACAGTAACCTTATATGCATGAAACGTTCCTCTAACAACATTAAATTGCGTTATATGATCTTCACACCAGACTTTCTAACCCAATCCTAGTTCCTGCTTTTCTTCTTTCCATTTCTTGAATTGCTTTGGCTAGGACTACAACTTTTTAATGCCCTGGTTGTATCAAAGATAGTATAAACATCTATTGTTCTGTTCCTGAATGGACATTCAAACCCTATTAGTGCTAATGGATGGTATGTCTGCTAGAAGAGTCAAGTTTACCACTTGCTTCAGCAGAACCAGGGGTCAGTTACAGCAGCAATAGCTTTAGCCAGCAGACGTGACTCAGTAAGGGGAAAATACAGCTCTTGAGACGACAATCTGGCTACGTTTTAAGTCATTGTAAAGCTTGCATTGATTTAGAAGCTTGGAGTTCCCTCCTAGTTTTAGGAGTTACATTTGAAGAATCAAACTCGTATAAAAGAACAAAAGAAATGATTTAGTGGAAAAGTCTATGATTCTATGATCTCAAAAACAAAGGCAAACTGCACAGTACTAAACCACCACCAGATTCTGCATTTTGGGCACTCCTTACTACCTGATTAGCCTTGACATTTTTGACTTTCATCTTCCGCACCATCCATCTTTTCAAATCAAATAAGCCCAAAAGGCCACCCTTGAAAGTGCATCTGTATAGTCTGAAATATGTTAATAATTACAGTAATTAAACCAAAGGGAATTTTTGTTTTAAATTCTCCCCCTCCAAGTTGAAATTTATGAACCTAGCAAAATAATCTTTAATAATTAGAATGAAGATTTCAAAGTACATATTCCCAATAAGAACAATTTTATTTTATCCCAGCCAAAAGCAAACCTTTTTGCCAGTAAGTTCAGCAAGTTCAATGAACTCTTCCCTCTCAGATCGTTAAGTAAATTACTGGAGGCATCTTCAAACTTCATTCACTAATTTAGTGTAATAAACACTACATTATTTTCAGCCTAATTTTCTAAGGGAAAAAAAAATATTCTATGTATCCCACCATCTACCACCACAGCAAATTATTAATCTGTTGGCCAATTCTAATCAAATTTAGCAGGGGTGTAGAATTCTCACAGAGATGAAATAGTTTCAATTTTAATGTAAATGGGTGATGAGGGAGAAAAGATAAACTAGTGGACTTGCTAGAGAGAGTCACAGAAAACCAGACTTCTTCCATTCTGTTACTCATTGACCACCTTGACATCTGGAGCAAGGAATCAGCTAAGTGGGTAGGAATCAGAAGCAGAGATGTTTCTGTGTATTCAGGAACATATTTTCCCAATCTTCTTGTCACTAGTCTTTAATAACAAGACAATTAGATTCCTGATCAACTACTCCTTTGAGTCATGACAACTGGAAAAAGTGTTCTTCAGACCAACTCCTCTGAACATTAGCTAGGAGGCCCACAATGAAGCATGAATGGATTTAAAAACCTGTCTGGAGCAAATGGGGTACTTGGTGTTGGGTAGAGCACATCAACCCAAGAACGGAACAGTCTCCTCAGTCACCTGCTATTGCCTCAGCTTGACAGGTTGCAGGGTTTTCAGTACCTGACCAGACTGTCATACGCCTTTGGAGTTAATGCACCAAGTTATTCGAGTCATGCTGGAGAGAAATCAAGCATGCACAAGTAAATAGCACTGTCAGACCAAAAAAAGTTCTTTGTGTATGTATTTTCCAGAGCATTTTGTACCAAATGAGACCTCAGAGATTAATGCTTATTTTATTGAGCTTATCAAACACGTTGAAATAGAAGACACTTTAACAACATAACAAACCATTGTTTAAGTTGTATTGGACTTTTCTCAGTTCTGTTGCTCATGTCAAAGGTTAATATTTTCAAGACCTCCATTATTTTACACTGTCTTCCTCTCCAGTCCCTGTTCTGTACCCTGACACATTTTTATCTTTCCTCACACCTTCTCATCTAGCAGAGCTTACCCTTCTGTACTTACACTACACAAACCGATGTACAAGCCACCACTGATATAAGAATATTTACTCTGATGTGCTCAACTCATAGCAACGGAAATCAGAGGAATACAAAATAATTCCTCTTCTGTGACACAAGAACTACTATTATTATCTCTCACACACCTCTTTTCTTTCTTTGTATGCCTTTGCTTCCTTTGTCAGCGCTAATATCTCCTTGAATAACAAAGTCTCCTGAGAGATATGTATGGCATCCAAACGTTTACGAAGCCACATTGCCTGATGGAAGAAGAAAAAACAAACAAACAAACAAACAAAAACAAAAAACAAAACCAGGTTGAAATATTTGGAAAGAAAATGAAGCATTTTTTTTCAAAAGGCTGCAGAGAGACAGAAAGCTTTTTCCATTTAAGTATACAGACTGTATGTGTAACTTTAAGCAGTTTCTTCAAAAGATGTTCAAGAGTCTATGGCTCTGAATAAAGTCTTTTTCAACTCCTGTACCACAGCACAGATTTTCACGAAGAAAGCATTCCTCCCAGCATGCACACACCGCCATCACCTGCCCTTTCTGTGGTCAGCGTTCTCTGCCGTTCACGTGTACCTAAGCGGTACCAGTGGATGTGACAGATAACTGGACACGCAAATGGAGCAATTCCTCAACAGGGGAATACCACAAACATGTAACTGTGGGACTCCTCCCAGGTTCATTAGTCCTGTTAAAAAGCTGGGAAAACAGGGCAGGCAGAATTCTGTTGAATTACAGCAGTGTCACTGCCACTACCTGATCGCCAGCTCGCAGCGCTCACTTGAACAATTCCATCTAACTGTAGCGTAATACACAAGCGTATCCCTTAGGAACGCCACCCTTCGATTTGTCGTGTGCTCTGCTGTCACTGAGATAATTCTGAAAATTACTTTCTCAGAGTAAAATTTTCACAAGGGCTGAGGTCAGTAGAAAGTGAAGAGGTGAGCGGACAGCACTGTAACACTAAAGGTATTATACTTACAACTGTAGTTTTCCCAGAAGCAGGTGGACCAAGGACACAAATTCTTGGAGCTATGAAAGAAGAATATGTGAATGTCAAGATGCAGAACTGCAAAAATCCCAACCAGTTTCCCGCTATTGCATTGCCTAATAGAAATGTAATCGAAATGTAATCACAATGAAACAGTAATTTCTGCTGGAAATCTGCCTAAATGGAGACTTCAGGATTGGGATCCACTGGGGGGGGGGGAAATAAAAGAGGGAACTCTAAGTCAGTGCCAGCTGGGTCTTCCTTTAATCTCCATGGTCAATGAGATTAATACTCTGATGAAACATTGCACTTCGAGAGATACATAAGATATCTATCTATCTAAACTGATAGTTCAGTGGGTGAACCAGAGCATACAACATGAACATCTCCTTATCTGAATTTGATTTTTATTCCTAAAACATTGATTTAGACCTAACACATTTTGTGATAAAAAAAAATATTTTAGTTTGTACATGCAGGACAAGACTTTTTAAAAGTGACTATTATCATAAGCATAGAATGAGATCGGGTGGGACTGCTTGAGGCTGCTGCTTCTCTCATTTCCCTTATACAGTATGGTAGTAAAAACATTTTCTTTTGGCAAAGCTTCTCATCACAAAAAAAAAAAACTATTTCAGTTTTTAGTTTTATCTGAATAGGTTGTGTAAGGGTTCAGAGAAGACTTGGATACTGTAAAATCAAGCAGCCCCTCTCTACCCTTTTTGACAGCTACCTTCAATTTTTCTAGTCATCATTAAAAGTAATTTTCTTTGTCTCTGTATCTTGTGTTTCTCTACTGCATGTCCTTCTCCTTTCCCTGAGGGGCAAGATGGGAAAAACACATCCCAGTTCTAAGGAATTCTTAATCGAATGCATATAGACAACACAATAGGTATTACCGTTGTAAGCGTCACTGAGAATGAATTAGAGACAAGACAAACAAGGGAAAATGGAGTAACTCTTAGGAAAGTATTGGGGGCTTTTTTCATGAACACACTTTGGGCTGCAATCCCTTGAGCTGTCATTTTATATTACCATCTCTGATATTTTTTTCCCCCCTTCTACCTCGGGGAAAAAAACCCAACCAAACAAACCAACCAAACCAGATTATATCCAGAAGAGGCTGATGAGTATTTACTGGGTAGTAACACAGGTCAAAACAGAGGGATCTACTCACCCTAAAACCTCTTCAGCTCTTGATAACCAAGGGAGATACAATGTCTGACGGCGCAGACAGGGAAGGATGTGAAATGTTTTTTTATGAGGTACTCCTTGCACTTAACGGTTATTGGGCAGGTGCAATTTTTAAACATACATGAAACCCAAATTACAGATTCATCTTTACAAAGTTATCTGACTTGGAAGGTTTAAGAAAAACTCCCCCCTTATTGGTTCTTGCAAGTGCAACAGAACTAGTACACAATGTAGAAAAATACTTTAAAAGGATACATCAGCTGTTTTTATCACCTAATTTCTTTCAAATGTAATGTGATTAAATCCTAGGGTTTTTTTTTTTTAATCTAACACCTTGAAACTCCAGCCCGGTACTTAGGAATTATTTATAAACAGCGTCATAAAAGAGTGCTCGGGTGCCAACACTAATCAACTTCTTCAAACCACTTCAAAGAAAATCAAAAAACCTTTCCATCCACAGATCCTTTTGAGGTTTAACTAGGAGCATGATTTAAAATTCACAAGAAAACCCTTAGGTATTGAAGCTTTAATACACAGCTTTCTTGGACAAACGTTTGATAAAAAACGAAACATACCATTATATACACCATATCATGCTTTAATATTGCCCAGGGCTACCGTAAATGCTCACTTTGTACTAAATCTGGTTTTCTCCCTGCTTAGTGGCTGGCGGCAGATGGGGCAGTGTAATTCACTGATTTACTCATTTGCACACTTGTAAGACTCCTCTAAAGCATTCTCCCTAAACATATGACACAAGGGCACAACCAGGACATCACTGTATGTAATGTTTAACCCCCTCCAATCAGCAAATAGTCGGCTTTTAATATTGGAGGTCTGAACCAGCAGCTAAATCAAGTCAAGAAAACCTAGAAAATGCCTTTTTCTTCGGTAGTGAATCTTGCTTCATTCCATGTTTAGTCTTGATGAGATGCTTCTCATGTGAAGTAAGTTTTCGCATTCAACTATTATTTTAATAATAACAAAATTAATCCTAGAGTAACGCAGAAGGACAGCTGGACTCAGTAAGTTCCACTGAAGTCCAAAAGATTCTATGATTAATATTAATGCAACAAAATTTGCTTAACTGGTAAGAGAAATCCTTGTCAAACGGGAAAAGCACATAGTCCACAATGAACATCCTTGCAGGACTTTTTTACATTTTGTCAGAGGTTGGATCGTAAAGGATGAACTCACAGAAATGCCACTTGGGTCCTGAAAGTTTTTTTTTCATTAGCACAAACCAAGACACAACACAGAAAACTAGCACCTTCGCACGTGAAAGAATCACCAGTCTTCGCGTGGTTCTTCAAGGTTTTTAGAAGGAACATGTGAAAGGACAATAGTACAGAGCCTTAAACACAGACACTAAGCCACAGATTTGACCTATGAGATCTTCAGGACACTTGTAAGCTATAATCATCATTAGACTTGTTTCTATTTTAAATATAAAGAGTACTTTAGATCCTATTATTAATTAAAAAGCTTTTCTAACTTCACACCTGGGATAGATGCAATGCTGCTTTTCCACACATCTCTGTTTGAAATTTTTCTCTAGGGCTAAAACTGTCTAGCAAGGCAAGATCATGAAAATTCATCACTTTACTGATAGCTCTAATAAGCGTTTGTGTTTTGGGTTTGTTTTTTTTTTCTTCTAAATAGTCAGCACCTTCCGCCATGATCAAAAAGTAAAATCAACTCTGCTACAGATTTCCGTTACATTATTTTCCATATAATTTATTCTTAAAACAACATTTAGGCTTTAATTTTAATTGAAGTTCCTTTCCTTTCTTAATAGGGTTTTTCCAGACCAAAAGCAGACAGCATTTTTGCTTTGACAAACAACTGCTGTAGTTCTATCTTTAGCCTCTCAAGTACTTAAGTCACGAAATGGAAACCTGCCTAATTCTGTTCAAACAATACCGTGGGGCTGAAGGACAAATGTTAGCTCAACGTGAAGAAATGTTATCAGCATTCTATCAAACCGCATGAAATTCCTCCGCACATTTTCCACGGCTCTATAAAACAGATTGATTACTCACGCTGCCTGCATCAGAAAAGGCTGGACACAATTTGCAGCATTTGATTTTGATTTTTTTTTTTTAATTTTATTTTATATTTAGCAGCATTTCAATCAAGATCCATCTGATCACCACCATTAAGAGCTCGCAGCACCTCTAGTGATAATGATTTCATCGATGCCGCAGCAGAACTTTCGTAATGGTTTACTATGGTTTTAAAGAAACATCAAAGCAACATGAGACCAGCTATCCCTGACAGCTCACGCAGAACAAAAATTACAGTTCTGTTGTTTATATCCAAATATAATCTGCCTAAGGGTGAACAGTTTGTAAATCAAATAATTTGATTGAGTGTACATGCTTTTAATGCGCAGAATAGAGAGCTCCAATTCAATTTCCCAGGTTTTGTTACACATTCCAGTAGGCATGCTCACTGGTCCTTCAGCTGGGATGCCACTGAGCAGTGGAACTCATTAGCAGCAGCTAGTAACTAACTAATCAAAACCCAGAGAATCTGCCAGCCCAGGTAGAATAGGAAACCAAATTTACACCTGACAAAAGGAGTAATTAGCGAGCTTAAAGACAACAGGAAATATCAGATGGGGCACAGAACACATTAATAATTGATACACTAGAACTCTTTGTTATTCCCTTAGAGGGTTTCATTGTTATAACTGCTAAAGCTTATTTTTTATTAGATTACCCACTAAAAAAGAAATTAAATCATCTTACCTATAACTATTCCAAAATGCTCACCTTTTTCTTCATTCCCTCCCCCCTCCCCTCAGGACACACTCTAAAAAGTTTTATCTATCATCTGCCAAGCGAAGCGCAGCCTTCAAACAGCTGTTTACAAAAAAAAATCAGGAATTGAACTATTTCTGGTGTCTCACCATCATCGTTGTTTTGCTTTAAGTGGTTTATCATATACTGAATGGGATCATCTGGCTTGTGAATTAATAGCTCTTCAAGCATGTTCTGAAAATAAATAGGACAAAGTCAGAAGACAATTTAACATAGTTACGCAGTCATGATACATTGCATTTTTACAGCAGTGCTACAGTGAGGATTGTTAAGGAGTTTATAAATGCTTATTTATTTTTTTAAGGCCCCTTGTACAGCCAAAATTGAGACTATGAAATTTCTTTTAGATACCAAAAAGCTGAAGTAAACCATGGCCAGAAAGATGTCAATAAAAGAAAAAACCAAACCCCAAAAAACCAAAACAACCAACCAACAAACCTATTTGCTTTGGCTTATTTATGATATATACAGACACCAGAAAGGTTTGGCTTGAGCAGTCCGGTGTCGAGAGTGGTTGAGTCAGCATCGACATAAGAACAACACAAACTGTTTCAAAACCAGTGTCAAATTAGTATCTGTGCAAGGAAGTTAAACCTCTTCCTGAAGCACCGTCCCCTAAGTTTTGGACTCGCCTAAAGTGCTGCAGAGCAGACAAGACTTGCAGAAAACACAAACCCAACGACCAATCAAAGCCACTAAAGCAGCGCAGCTCACTTCTGTAACCGTTCTAGTTTTCCTCCTGCATGGAAAGCAAAGGGGAGGAAAAAGAAAAGGAAAGAAAAAAAAAAAGACCCTCAAGCATATCCCCTTGAATGTCTGATTTGGAGCCCATTTGCCTATTACATGGTTGAGGTTACACAGGGCCTTGCTTGAGCTCACACCGACAGCACTGGGCATCCTTCACGGCTTTCAGGGAGGACTGGGGCTTAACAGGCAGAGGAAGGAGCAACACTCAGAAACACTAACTCCAGAGATTTTCTTACAAGACATTTCAGCACAGCCAAGAGTTCTGTAATTAAATAGCAACTAACATTCTGTCTTAGTTTACTGAAATGCTCGCACTGGAAGAGGACAGCTTGTGCTAGAAATCAGCCATAACACTTGATTATTTGCAAGTAAATGCCATAAAGTCTGTATATTCCATAAAATTTTATCTTCTAACCAATTGATTGGCTTTTATTGGAGTGACCTATTTTCCCTTTTTTACTTCATCAGAATAATTAGAACACTCAATTTTGTTTATAAACAGTTTCACAGGCAAGTTGTGATGCTTCAGGGCCTGGGTTGCACATAGCATGAAGTATAAAACTTGTATTTTTATTGGCAGTTCATTTAAAAATTATTACTATCCAACAACATTTATTTAAGCTAATCAATCTGAATCGGGCACTACAATTAGCAGAAGCTTTAGAAATAACAAACCTGAGAAAATCTGGTCTCACTACGATGTGAAGTTGTTCAGGTTGAGGGTGATTGATACTTCCACTATTTTATGCCCAAGTGCCCCCAGCACTTGCAGACATTCTTCGTTTCATTCAGTTCCACTAATCGCAGTTTTATTTTACACCATCAGTTCTGTTAATCTCTGGGGGAGGTTCACATTTTGGGTCTCATGGTTTAGATTTAACACTCTGGGGTTTGTAAACGTTTCAGTTTAGGACAACAATTCGGAGCTGTGTGTGTTTGTAGCAATATGTTGCCACAATATAAGTGAGGCGTGAAGAGAAAACAAGACTCTGAGTAAAGCCTGTAAGCATTTGATGTGCTGTGAGGTCCTGCAGCTGCATTCAATGCCTCATGACACGTGAAACACAGCATTGGCATAAAACCCGCACAAATATTATGCCACCCTGGTCGTGCTAGATAGCCTTGAAGTTACACACAAAAAATTATAATAATAAAAGAAGATTAAAAAAAGAGGAAAAAAGAAAAGGAACGAGAAAGCATTTATGTGTTTTCCAGTGAGGTTTGAAAAACTAAAAAGATCTCATAACCTCGAAAGAGCTCTGAGTTAGCAGCAGCACACGGGGGGAGCCTCTCTGGTAAAGTTCTCATCTCAGAACAGCACCAGAACGTTGAGTTCCTCGCAGAAACCTCCCCATGCTCAACAGAAGAGCTTTTCCCGAACTTACAGAACGAAGCACACCTTTCTGCAAGGCAGGGAAACCGATCCCGCCATTCCCTGAAATCCCAGCCACGTCAGACGTGAAGATGAAGACATTTCATCTTCTTCATTTCTGACACACACCTCCCCAGAAAAGCCACGACCGCAGCCGGAGAAACAATTTGAAGCGGGTAACGCTGATCAAGGGGCTGCAACGCGCCCGGTTACCGCGCCGGCTCCTGATGCGGGAAGGGCAAAACCCTTCCTCGCCCTTTGTACTGCTCTTCATCTCCCACCGCCGCCTCCTCCTCCTCCTCCCTGTCCTGCCAAAGCCTTTCCTTCCCTCGACCCAACACCTTTCTTCCCCAGCCTGCCGCTTTCTTCCGCAAAAGCTGCCGTGTGTTAACCCGAGCAATTACCAGGCTTGTGTTAAAACAAGTTAATTAATTAAGAGAGCCCTCGGCCGGCGCATCTCCCCTCGCACGGGGACACCCATCCGCGCCTTTCCACGCGAGCCCGGTACCGAACACGGGGGAAAACGGCCGCGGCGCTGCCCACCCCAGCCGAGCCTTTCTGGGGCACCCGGCCCTCCCGCCGGGCAGCGCCGTGAGGAAACCGGCCCCGCACCGGGGTCAGGCCGGCGCTCGCGAGTGCCCCTCGCCGCTCCCCTCCGAGCCCAGATGGCCGCCCCCCGGAGGGGGTGCTGGGGCCAGTCCCCGCGGTGCCCCCGGGTCGGGCGAGGCCCGTTCACCTGCAGGAGCCGGAACAGCTCCCGCTCCTCCGCGTAGGTGCCCAGCGGCGGCGGCCACGGCCGGGCGGGGGCGTCCATGGCCGCCCCTAGCAACCGGCCCCGCCGCGCGGCTGTGTTGCTAAGGAATACGTCATCACAGCACGACGCTGACGGGCCCCGCCCTACTCAGCGCTGCGGGGCTTTGGGGGGCGAGGCCACCGCCTTTCTAATAACAATGGGGCTGACGTCATCGAACAGCGACGCGCTCCACCCCAAAGGAGGGTGGCGCGCGACGTCATGGCTGTTGCCGTGGAGACGGCGGCGCGGTTACCGGGGCGCCCCGGGGAGCCCAGTCAGCCGCTGTCCGCATCGGCCCCTCTCGGCGGAGCTGCCGCTCTGCCCCCGCCCGCCCGCCGGTAGGAGCCGCGGGATCCGCCGGGGGCGAGCGGGAC
>JAAGNO010013613.1:382-13825 GCA_033439905.1 Ceryle rudis | reverse complement strand
CTTCCAAGGAGAAAGGATAGGTGTTTCTGGTGGAATTTTTTATTTAATTAATTAATTAATTAATTAATTTTAGTTTTCATTAGATAGCTTTTCTGTTTTACCAGTGAAATGTGGTAGCTCTTGGATCTGCAGAATCCAGGGCTGATTCTGCAAATTGGACACTTTCTCTTCCCTTCCCTCCCCTACCCCCCTGCCCTGCAACTTGAAAAGGGAAACTAAGCAATTTTTAATTCTGTGCCAGAGACTGCATTAAACACTCACAGACACACACACACGCTGCTTGCTAAAAATTACTTACACTAGTAGGATTAAGCTTTAAATATCTCCCGTGAAGACTCTGTTTAATCATCCAGCTGTCCAGTGTTTAGTTGCCTAAATTTCCTTACCTTTAGAGCAGTCTTTTTGTTACTTAACCTGCATTTTCCAGAAGCAGTTTAAACCTATTGTGTCACACTTTGCCTTTGACACCTAATGAGAATAATAGATTTCCAGTATGCAAGGAGGGCAAGCCTGGTGTTGAGTAAGGCCTGAGGGTTGCCCCTGAGAGTGCAGACACAGCTATTATCTTTCTTGTGAAGACATTACTGTTCCATAGCTCTAGGAAACATTCAGTAAAATGTTCAATTAAAGTGGATTACACGTTCTTAGCTGGTCAGCTGTAATACCTAGGCTTGATAACGTATTAGCGGATCCAAGAAAGAGTGCTGTTTCTTTACTAACCTCAGAGTGCTGCCCTTGATGCTTGTGGATGTATTTTACTTTCATATTCCTTTGCAAATTTTCCTGGGATCAATCCAGTTTTACAGAATGGCTGCTTTTACTACAAATGTTATATATCCTGCAAAAATCTGGTTTGAATACCTTTGCATTGCAACAACTTAATCTGAGGAGAGGACATTATTTACTTCTATATTACTTCACTGCATTTCTTTTTTTTTTATGTACATCCAGTACTTTCGTTGTTTGCCAGTACTGCCCCTGCAAATATCTAGGCTTCAAAACTTTTCAAGAGAGAGTTATTCAGGTAGCTCAATTGCCTTTGTTCTCATCCAAGATTGGTTCAGTTCTGACATGACCTAAGAAAGATGTAAGATAACTACTGTGGTGCATGTCTTCATTTCCTGCTGTTAGGGTTAGGGTTGCAAATGTTTTACCATGTTAGAGGGTAGGGATTGGTCTCCATTGGCTCCTGGAGCAATTATTACTGAAGAGAAGGAGTATGGTGAGTGTTAGAGTGGAAGAAATAAAGCTCTGTTGGAGCAAATCCCTGAGAGCCTTTCTATTAATTTGAGTTCAGTGTTTTAGGAAGTCATTACAATGAACTATCCCAAAAGTACAGCTCAGCAGAAACATGTATTTAACTGAAAGCCATTGTATTCAGATCTCAAGACAGACACAGTACACTGTGTTAAATCAAGAATTACAGATATTTGTTAAATCCCCTTATTTCCTCCTTTCAGCCTGCCACCATTCCTTCTCTCACTTCCAGACACACAGGGCTAGGCAGGTCCATTACATTCAACCCAAGGCCCAGAAAAAAGCTGCCAGCACATTCCATACTAATATTTCCACTGTTTTAAGCTTTCTAAATGCAACAAGTGACTGCAGTTCTTGCTTCTAGAGGAACTGATTATAAAAACAGCTTCTTGCTTTAGTTTATCACCATATGGAACATCCTCCCTGGTTCACAAGCTGACACAAAAGTTCAACTGAATTCTTACCCAGTCTCTCTCTTCATTAATTTTAGCCAAAACCCCCTCAAAAGTGTCCTCACACTAAAGTAAAACTATCAGCCAGTGTTGTTGTGTCTCAGTGTGGAGTGATATACAGAACTGGTTCCATTTCCTCCTCCTCCAGACTGGAATCTCAGTTGAATACAGGAAATCATGAGCTTTTTAAAAATGCCCTCAGCATCAGAGGTGCATCCTTGATCTGGAACTAAGTGCTCCTTTATGAATACTTAAGCATTTTAAGTTATCTTTTGAATGGTACAAAAGGCGGGAAAAACCCTACTTATGGTAACTAATCCAAGGTTTCCTGACACAACCATTACAAACTGTTGCAACCACCATATTTTCAAATGGTTGCACCACCTTCCATTAAAAACTTGCAGCTTAAGGCTGGAGGATGCAGCCTAAAAGATCAGCAAACATTATGTTATTGATTATGGCTTCACTTAATGGAATGGTGGTTACACATAACTCTTTGCTTTTTAATTCAGTGCTGGAGACACAAGTTTACTAAATAAACTTGTGTAAGTGCATGTGTGTGTAGGAAAAGAAAGGAGTATTCTTATGGGAGGCATCACTCTTATTTTTAAGTATTGTTTCTATGGGTAACCGTTCTCAAGTTACTTAGATCTTTTTTTTTTTTACTCAAACCCAATGAAGAGTAATTAAAGAAAATATTTTCCTTTAAAAATATTTCTTATACTCCAAAAAATATTGCTGTTACTCTTCCAGACTGATCTTTCTGCATATATGAAAGTAGCAAATAACTGAATTGTGTACTCTGTAGCTTTAAATAGTTGTCATACCTATTTTCTATTCTAAATGGAAGAAGAATGTATGCTGGATCCCAATAATTATTGGCTATTTTCTTGAAAAGTGTGGACTGTAAAGATGAGTAGCATGTCCATAAAATCAGAAAATGTTATTGCACTTAGGAAAAAAAACAATAGTTGTTGCAGAGGATTTCTGCTTCTTTCTTCAGCAGAAGTGAGCTTGTCAGAGCCGTAAGTGTTTGCACTGATGTAACTACAGTGATGGTGTTACACAGCCATCAAGACTCTCTGGTACATATATAGGGCTGAGCGAAATTTTTATACTATTTTCATCACATTGGTTCAAGCTAATAAAATATCTCTGAGATATCCTACAGTGTTCCAGGAAGATATATCAGCTCATGATTTCCAAAGTCACTATTTTGCTAGAGAATGATGTGGTGCTGTCATTACCGACCTTAAATCAACAGTAGAATTACACTACCAAGAAGTCATAGTGCCAGGGTCAGTTCTCATGGGAGATGAACCAGAAGGAAGAGGTAGCTGAGACATGGGGTATGTATAATCAGAGCAGACTACATTTGCATAAACTGTGCTGGCATCTAGTTCAGTAAGGAGTACTTTATAACACTACAGTGAGGTGTTGCAGCATTAGCTAAATACTGCATTTTCTCCTATCAGGAGCTATCACAGCACCAAGCCATTACTATTAGTTAATGGAAGCCAAACACTATGACACCACAAGCTATGGTAACACTTTCTGGAAAGTATATATGATATTTCCAGAAGGCATCCTAAACTTCCTTTTTAACTGATTTGCATTCCAGGAAAGAAACACAACAAGCAATAAACTCTTGTAAACTTTTTTTAATAGATATCATTTCAGAATTAGGAGGAGAAAAAGAATAAAGAAAAGAAATAGTGTCAATAGATGAGCTTTGCTCTTGAGCTGAGATCTGCTGGAGAGCATACATCTCAGAGCTTTTGTACAAATACTTACAACTTCTGCAAGTCACACAGCTGAAAGGTGAAAAACAGGAGAGGTGTGGAAGAGGCTTACCCTGGGCAGTCTGCAGTTGCAACATCTTTGTAAATAGTTTACTTACAGAATAGATATTTTATTTTTATAAACCCAGAGTGATTTCAAACTATTACCCAGAAAATGTTTTAAATGTACTGTCTTAGATGAGCAGGTGAATAGAACGAAATGCTACATAAGAACAGAGTGAACAGGTGACACGGTTGGTTTTTGACTGCCACAGATGTTGGATTTCCTGGGAAACAAAAATATTCCCACAAACCCAGAAGCATGAAAAAGGAGAATTAAATCTGCATGCAAAGGCAAGCTAGAGACATTAAATTGAGGGTAGAGAATCATAGAATGGTTTGGGTTGGAAGAGACCTCTAAAGGTCATCTAGTCCAAACCCCCTGCAGTAAGCAGGGACATTCTCAACCAGATCAGGTTGCTCAGAGTCTTATCAAGCTTAACCTTGAATGTCTCCAGGGATGAGGCCTCTACCATCAGTTTTCCACCAAGGGCTGAGAGTCTTTACTATCGCATGGCGAGTGGACACAAGGGATTGAGGAACCGGAAATTGATGACATACAGGTGTCAGGAATAACTGGAATATTATATCAGCTTTTAAAAGTGTTTGGTGACCCCTGACACTCATATAATGAATACTTTTAAAGTCCTGGGCAGAGCATCTGACTTTTCTCTTTGAGAAGAATGCTACAAACTCTCCTAAAGACGAAGATATTCTGCCTGAAAGGCATTAATGGTTTCTAGCAACAGTCATGAAGGGAGGGAAATTCTGCTACTCTGCTTAGATGTAGGATGCTTTGGAGGATATTTAAGAAGATCCATTTAGAGTCCTGGCCTGGCATGGCTTGGAAAGGAGGAATGGGCAGAGAGAGATAGATTAGATAGATAGATAGATAGATAGATAGATAGATAGATAGATAGATGAATGGGTGTTGGTTTTCTTCTGGTTGAGCATCTCTGCTTCTTTTGCTTGTATTAGAATTCAGGTCAGACTAGGGAACTCTGACAGTCCATATCCACAGAGACTGAAACTGAATAGAACCTGCTTAGATTTTGTAACTGCCCCCTGGCAGTAGGCAATGAGGGACTACAGTATGAGATGATGCCTAAGGCAGCCTTGAGTTACATGAGCTATTAAAGTCTTGCTTACTGAAAGCATCAACATTATTATTGTGAAACATCTGGTTCAGGCTTTTTAGATAGATTGCTGAGAAAAGGAGACTTAACCCTGAGAAATGCTTCTGCATACCAGAGACTCCTGGGGAAAGGATCAAGAGAAGTCAGCAGTGGTTGATCCCCCTGCTGTAGTTATTACTTTTTGAAGCTGTTGGGGAATAGATGTGTCTAGTGATGGAGAATGTTAAATCCTAGCAGATTGATGAATACTGGTCAAAAAATAAGAAGAAAGAAAATAGTTCAGAAAGTTGTGAGTTTAGTGACAAACCAGCAACCTGTGCTTATAAAACCTTAGCTTTTAAAGAAGATAGTTTTTCTACAGTCACCATGACCCATGAGGGTCATAAAGCCTAGTCTGCAGTGACAGGAAGAATTTAAATTCTTGAAATACCCAGCAAATGGATACTGGCATTGAAATAAACAAAAACATTTGGGGAATGTTGGCAGGCTGACCTGAATCAGCTGGGACCTCCAGGTTCAAAAAGATTCTCTGCTGTCCTCAGCGCTGAATTTCAGAGGCAATGTATATGAGCTACACAGAGGGCTAACGCAACACCCAAAGGTCGAATATGATGTAATGGCAATCTTTGGGCCTGGCCAGACAGCAAATGACTGAAAAAAAGACACAATACCAACAGAAGTAGTTAATCACAAGATTCAGCTACCAGTGTCAAACTTGTCAGGAAATGGTTTGCAAAAAGAAAGTGCTCAGAGAAGATACTGGAAAAGGAGCCTACATGATCACAGCACTTCAGTAAAGACTTAGATTACTTGCAAAATGGAGTTATCTCACAATATCACCTTGTGAGATAGTTTTATGGAGCATAGTTGTTCTATTCCAACTCTCATGTCCTTTCCTTCTCCAGGGCCTCCTCTCCCTGCCACAGTTTGTCCTTCTACCCTGCATAACTTTTCCTTGTCAAAACTGTTTTCCAGCCACCAGCCTCCTACAAATAAAGGTGCGTGGTACACCACAATGCAGTGACAAATCTCCACTCTGTTCAAAGAGCTTATGCTAAGCTCTGTAATTAAGACATATGGGGCCTTATCCACAGCTTAGAGAAGTCAGTGGAAACACTGTCTTGTAGGCTGGATGACAAGATGGTGATGAAGCAGATTTTATTTTAGGGAATGATTATTTATATTTGGGGACATGGTGAAGCTTTAAGGTAGGACTGTGCTAATAAAAGGCATGACAATGAAGGGGGAAAAGAAGAGGGAAAATTAATAAAGTAAAAAAAAAAAAGCCTATCAGTGTTATAAATGGGCTTAAATTGAGATCTGAAAAAAGTTCACAAAGAGTAGAAATGAGATTTGTTAGTGGGTATTTTTTGTGTTTGCGACTTTGGTTTTTTTAAAAAGGTTCTACTCAAAATATAAGTAAAGACTCTCCTTGTCATTACAGTGGTACACAAATTATCTTATGAGATAGAGAATACTGATGGATGTAAGGAAAAGAGAACCAAACTCCATAACACTTAATTTTAAGTGAATTATAAGAAATACTAATAATATTAAAAAAGGAATAAAGGGTACATTTTCATCAACAGTAGAGAAAAATGCCAGCATGAGTGTGGAGTGAGTGGCTGGTGGGACTGCTCTATGCAGATGTTTATGTGACAGTTTGCCTGTTAACAGGGAAATATTGACTCCTCTGGCTTTGCAAATCAGTGTCCTTAAGTGCTCTGGCTAGAAATTCATAACACAGCAATACAAAAATGAAGTTCTCAAGGAATTAGTCTGGCCCTAAATGTTCATTGGTCAGAGGAAAGTATTTTTCTTGCACACAAAATGACATTCAGGCTCTCAGTTTCCTGTCTTCCAAGGTATATGGTAGAGGGTCTGAAAATAAAACATACAATAAGAGTGGTCTGTTGTAACCCAGACAATTAGAGGCAACAAAACAATAAATTTTTAAACAGTTAGGTAATATATGATAAATAAAAGATGAACAGGAAAGCACTCACAGCTACTCCCCTAATGCATCTGGAAAGTAATTATTTTTTTTTCCTCTGTTAAGAATGTAATGTATTATACCCTGGCAAAGGATGAGCCTTGCCATGCATCCCTGATGAGAATTTATCTGAGGTTGGACTTGGAGGGAGCAGACCTGCCATCCATCCTGCTGGAGCACAGCATCTCTCCAGCATCTCAGCCCCACTTGAGTGCTGCCCTTTCCCTGCTCAGCAGCAAGGAACCATGGTGGGGACAACATGGCTTGGGTGGAAGCAGCATCATGGGCACGGGACAAGAGGGTGGCCCTGCCCAGCCAAGGGATACACTAGGCCTCCACCACACAAAGAAGGCTCAGGATGATGCTTGCAACTGCTTGCCAAGGTCTAATGGGAAAATTATAATGTCGGGAAAGAAATCACAAGCATATTTGGAGGCCAACATGCCTCTCCTGGGGTTCTTGGCATGAGGTGAAGTCTAAATCTTCTTATTGCAGTGGCTGGCACAGCTGCTTAGTCACTATAGCACATGACTGGCATTCATCTGAGGGATTCTCTTGGCCCTACAATTTTCTTAATGGCCCTGCCATTTCCAGCCATCATCAGAGTGCAGCTGAGCTAGCAGCTCCTTGGCACTGGAAGAATTGGAGGATCCCTGTGACAGGTGAGCCCAGGCTCAAACCACCCCCATCCAGGAGCAGCTGGGGCACCAGAGCAGCCCCAGACATAGGGCATGTCCCTGGGTCAGGGCCCAGCCAAGGCCAGGACGTGATACAAGCTTATGGGTGGGCTCAGCTCAGCTGGACCCATGGCTGGGCAGGACAGGGCTGTGGGGAGATGGAGACTGGCCCTGCTGCTGCATTGCTGGGGCAGACGCTGATGGCTCTGAGGGGCTGACATGGGGTCCTGGGCTGTAAGTAGTTGGGGGAGCCCCACGTGGGGCAGGCAGAGTGGACATGAAGTTCATCCATCTTATTTGAGCCTCTGTCTGCCCGAGTCGTTGGCTCTGCTCAGCAATGGAGTCTGAGTCTGATCAAGGTCTTCTGAGGTAAAGTAGTTGCAGACCACTGGGTCACTGCATGTTTTCCCTGGTGGGAGTGAGAGAGCTCCTCAAGTGTGTGTTGTCAGAGCCAAGATCAATGGAAACTCCCGAGGCTGGTTTAAAACAAAGAAGTTTGCCAATGTGGGTAATGCATCGACTTTGGCATTTACAACAAATAGCAACAAATTGCTGTGCCGTGTGGTTTATTGCAAAACCAATTAATACTGAGAAGTTTTGGAGGATAGAGATGTTGCTGAGGGGCAACTTTTAGGACAGTAAGAAACTTAAATTAATTTACTTTTTCTTACAAGATCCCACTGACTGTTTTTGTTTTTTAACATTAATGATGCTTGTAATCCATTATCAAAGATACTGGTGGCCAAGATGAGTGATTGGAATTAGTGTAGATTGAAAACACATCACATTAAATGCAAATTAAAGCACAGACTGAGCAAAATTCTAGCTAATGTAGACAACATTTCAATGGTAGATACAAGGGAACAGATGATTTGCTGGGTGCCTTTCCATGTCTGATTTGTGTGGTGTAGAAATAGGCCACTGCTACATGTTTACCCACTTCATGGTGTAAACCAGCTACCCTTGCATGTCATTTCATTTATTCTTGAAGAAATCAAGTCACAGCACAACACTTTAGGGGCTGATTAATTCCTGGAAACATCTGGTAGATACAGGCTATTATTAGACATGAACTTTTGACATTATTTGCAGACACAATCATACACAGAGATTAACCTCTCTTCAGTAAGTGCAGTCCTGGACCACATCCTGAGCAAGGCACCATGACCCAGATTCCCATCTGTGACTGAGCAGCAGCACAGAGTCTAGCCCCAAAAGGCAAAAGCCTGACCTCTGCTCTGTGTACGCTAGCCCAGTCCCACAGCAGAAGTTAGAGCAACCTGTGCCAGCCGCCAACAGACAGTGAGGTCTCCAAAGGATGTGAATGCTCCAGATATGACCCCTCCATTCAGACATGCTACAAAAGTAGTCAGCAATAAAAAAGAAGTTAGAGAAAGTGCTAAATGAGCCCCAAGCTCCTGGGATATGTCACCTTTGCCGGTGATACTCAGTCTACAGTCTCACCATGTTTATGTTACATAGCTGAAGGTGCAGGCCTGTCTGTCTTTTAATAATGCCGATGGATGCAAGATGATGTTCTGTGAAGACAGGACCCTTGCAAGATATGTCAGAGCATTCCTGCAGCTGTGCATGAGGTAGTCCTGTTCTACTGTCTCTGCTGTCTTTTTCCTGATGCTTGTTGTGATACTAAAGCAAGCCCATACAAGACAACAGTCTGATCTTAAATCTGTCTTTCTGGGATTCATCCTGAACCCTGCCCATGACTCATTCTGTGCATAACATGGCAGCAACTGTCTAGGTCCTTCTCTGCATATCCAACCTACACAAAAACATGTCCTTAAAAAGAACACTGGTAACATCACAAAATTCACCCTAAAAAAGTAAGATTCATGGTTCCACTTCTGCGTGTACATATTTTAAAGTATGGTCCATACTCATGCAGTTGCATATTATTTGCTTCATAGGGAATGGTCTAATTCAGTTCCACAAAGCTGGGATCGTCCTGTATGTGGCTTTCTCTCAGATTCCTTTGCCTGAGTATTTTTGGTATGTCACAGTCAACATAACTGATAGTGAAAAGCCTAACTGACATACTTAATATAAGGGTTAAGGCACAAGGGCATTTCCAATGCCTGATTTCTCAAATTACTCAGTACCCATTTATGCTGCTTACTATTGCATTTAAAAATCAATCCCCAATCATGCCTAAGTGACACAGAGGAAATCTGTGGCCCTGGAGTCTCCAGTGTCTTTCCCACAAAGCCTGCTTGCTGCTTCCTTCCCTTCTGCCTCTCAGCTTCTCCACTGTGCTGAAATAGTTGTTTCATGTGATTTTCCTCCTTCTGAGGGGGGCAATTGCAGGACCAAAGAAAATGAAAAACAGATGAACTTCAGTAGTGTGTTGAATTAAGCTGCTTTTTGACCCTTTAATGGAATAACCCTCTCCAAATATCTTTTGTTTAACTATAATTTTTTTGTTTGTTTTGAATTCTTCCCTAATTTACACTGTTTGTAGCAATTTGGTTGTAACTGAATCTAAAATAATCAACATACAGTAACTATCTTCTCTTCCTTATTGCCACAATATCCACTGTCACTAGTGAGAACGCCAGTGAGGAGGCTTGACATTCTATAAACCTTTTTATTTCCCAATGAAAAAAAGGTATTTAGGCTATAATTAAATTTAAAAGTTCCTGTAGTGGACTCCAGAGACCACATTCACTTTCATGTACCTAGGTCCACTCCCATTAACTAAAATCTGCACTTGGATCACAGATTCTTTGATTTACAGCTTTGGTCTGAACCTCCAGTGCCTTTTATTTTCTTTATTAGGAAGGAGCTTATTTTCAGTAAGTTTCTTTGCTACAGCTGCTACAGATACCTTCTCATTTGAAGCCCTTCGCAGCATTAATGGTGTGATCGTTTTCAGGAAAAACATCAATTACTATCTCTGTCTTCAAAACTTGTGAATCACTCAACTCCATTTAAGTTCTAGGGCAAGCTGGTATAGAGAAAATTGTTTCCAGAGTTCCAAAAATATTTCCATAACTGCATATTTTTCAATTAATTCCCCAGATGATTAGGAGGAATTTAAATTTTCCAGTGGCCTTGGAGCACTACTAGCAGTTCCGTCCCTGTTGCACCAGATGACTGCCTCCTAAGATTTCAAACAAAATTCAGAAGTGATGCACAAGGTTGTGGTAAATTCTGTTTGATCTGATATTTCCCACAGGCCAGGCTCCCATCCAAATATTCTCAGACTTTACTGGAGGTACTTAACTGCAATCTGCAACCTATAAAGAAAGAAAGCAGGTCTTGCAGAATAGTAAAGTCTAGACATAAAAAAAAAAAGTTTTCCCCAGTGGCATATCACTGGGTCATGAAAAGAAAAATATTCTAATTGCACTTCCCATAAGTAACCTTGATCATCTCACCTCCTGTTTCTCTGTATCACAAATAAGACCATAATGGACGATATATTAGGCCAAACCAGAAGTCCATCTATCCCTGTATCCCATGTCTGGTGTCAAACAGTAATAGTAGCTTGAGGACAAAAATATTATAACAGGGTGAATGTGAGACCAGGACTGAAGGCCTGAAGTGGTTTGGCATCTCGATCTCTAGTAACCATGGATGGAGTCTTCATCTGTCAGATTGTCTAATTGTTTTGTTAATGAATTTATACTCTTGGCTGCCACAACGCACTGTGGCAAGAAGCTCAGCTTTTAATTATATATTGTGTGGAAAACTCTGACTGTGTTTCTTTTAAAACCTTAGTTTGACAGTTTTGCTTGAAAACCACTCCTTTTGTGGTATATGAAATAATTTCTCTCTTTTCAGCATCACCTATGATTTTGGAAATCACTTGTATGTCATCATTTCTCTTCATGGAAGATAACTGTACTATTTAGTTTCTTATTGTATAGAAATTATTCCATAACAGTTTTCTGTGTTGTCCTTCTTAGTAATTTTGTTGGTTATTTTCTGGATCTAGAGAAGACAAGACCAGAACTGTAAAATTTAGTTGTATCACTGCTTTATTTGCTGACTTAAAAACATGCTTTGCTTCCCTTTGGTGTTTTTCTGGGCTAGTTTTTCTTTTCTCTTTCTTTGCTAACAACTTCTAACACTCTGTATGACTTGACCCTGAACAGTGAGCTATTTTCACAGAACAATCTACAATGATCTGAATATCTCATCCCTTGAATGGTAGCATCTGATGTGGGACTTGTTACTCTTTATGTATAGGTGGCACATCACATTTTCAGCTGATCGAAAGATAATATCATATGGTGTTTCAGTGCCTATCACTCAGCATCAAGCTATCTTCCTGCAAGTCTTCACAGTCAATTTTAGTTTTCATTAGTCCTCAGCAAAGGTTTCACTTTTCCTTTTTGCTCTCCTTTCCAGATCATTCATTAATACATTGGAGAGCACAAATTCACATCTCAGTGGTAACTCCTTGCAGCATTTTCTGCATTGTGATAACTGAGTATTCATATTTTCTTGTCTTTTAATCGCATTATCAGTCCATGTGAACTTGACCCTTTTACCTCACTGCTGATATTTTTCATGCATTTTTGAGGACTGAACTTTCAAGTGTGCTTAATCAACAGAGTCATTGACTTTGATTGACATTAATGTTTGCCTGCATCACAGTGCGATAATAATAAGGAAACTCCTAAGACACAAGAAACCTAAAATTTGGCAGTGTTCACACATATGTTCAATAGCTCCAGAAGTGTTGACTTTCATGAAATGTGGTGCCTCTGAGATGTATTAGCCTTGCTTCATTCTGCATAAATTTGGATGTGTCTGTTGGACTGTGCACCTGGCACTCAGATTGCTTCCTATGCCAAACATATTTTTTTTATTGTTAGTTGATTTCAACAGTGGTATAAAGGTTTGAAAAAAGCCAGTCCTTCCAGAACTAGGGAGAAAGGAGGGTGAGGGTGAAACTAGGGTGAAGGGTTAGGCTCTCACAGTGTTGCCATGGAAGTATAAGTTTAACATAAGCACATGTCAGAGCACCTTGTTAGACACCAGAGATTAAGAGAAACAGTAGAAGAATAGAAGGACCAGATGGTATGAAAGCTTCAGCTGTAGAGATAATAATCAGTCAGATCTTACGACAAATTAGACACTAGAGATTCCAACCATCAGTTACAAAATGCTTTGAAACAAGGCTTTGGTCACTTACTGACTATCTTGTCCAATGGTGATAATTCCAAGTCCTTAGAGCAAACAGGTCAGCTCTACATATCCTACAAGCACAGACAGCTGGCAGTCTATACTCTCAATTTAGTAATTTAGAAGATGTATATCAGCTAAATAGATAAATATAATAATAATAGGAATAATAAAAATAAAAAAGGTGGAACTGGGAGAAGTGCCAGTGAAAATATATCAGTTTGTCAAAGTAGCTGATATAGGAAAATAAAACTGCCTGCAAAGCCAAATAAGTATCATAGGAATATGGATAATAAGAGACTCAAGAGAAACTGAACAGTTAAGTGGCTGGTCAGATCAATGGCTATTTTACTTGCAGAAAGCTGAGTCACATAGAGTGAACAAGTCCAATAAGCTACTGATATAATTGTAATGAAGACAGTAAGCAAACTTACAGCAACCAAAAGCTTACAATGTCTTTATTCTGTTGTATTCTCTTATCTGGTGTACCTATTGACTTCACTCTTGCTACTTATGTAAGAAACTAGAGTGCACCACTGGCTTTTTATCTGTCATTAAAAAAAAATCACTACAAAACCATAAACTGATATTGCAAATTCCAGATTTATGTACACAAATAATTCGCTCACTTCAATAAATGTCTATCAGTCATATCCACTGAAAGATGAAAGGAGCTTGGCAAAGCTAATACTTCTTAATGAAATTTTATTTCAGTGAAAAACACAGACTCTGTGACATTGAAATGTTTACCTGTTCATCTCAGTTTCAATACAACGTTTCACTCCATAACAAGGTCCAAATAATTCATTTTAGTATTCGGGAAAAAACCCCAAACAGTTTAATTTACATATTAAAAACAGCTTCTTATTTGGAAAGATACATCTTTATTGGAGATTTTAACAGGTTTTTACTTCAAAATCGCTGGCTTCATTTTCA
>JAAGNO010013612.1:0-11315 GCA_033439905.1 Ceryle rudis | reverse complement strand
ACCTATCTATCGTGCTAGCTCAAATAAATAAATAAATAAATAAATAAATAAATAAATAAATAAATAAATACTGACAATAAAAAATTTAATGACAGAGATTCTGAGTGCCTTTCTTTCTGGAGTCGTAACAGTCCAGCAAAGCTTCCGACCGACGCGGTGTTCGCAGAGGCGGTGAGCAGGCAGGGCCAGAGCACCCTGACACTTCCCTCTAGTGGTTTCGCTGCAGAACAGCGGCAGGCAGGTTCCCGGCAGGAAGATTGGTTTAACGATAGACTCTTTGATGCACAAGCTGCCACAAATGGAGTACTTAGGAGCAGTGTAGCAGAGAACCAGCCGGACCGCAGGATCTCACCTGGGAGTACGGTGGCAGCAGCTGGTGGCCTTCTACCCCTCCCTTTCCCAACAGCTGAGCAATGCAGTGGATAGTCACAAGAAATTCCCGGTGCTCTGGCGCATGGCCACATTACCACAGTGCAGCAAGTGATCACACCTCCAATGGGTCATCATAACCATTTGTTTACATATTTTTATCCTGCAGAAAGTGCTTTGCTGACCTACATAATGAAATCCCTCAGACAAAGGGTGTTGATCTTGTTTTGTAATTCCACATGGACACAAACAAGTGTATGTGTCAGATCAGGACTTCCAGTGTGAGCTTCTTGTGTGTTCTCCCTGTGGTACTGGTCCTCCAAGCTTTCTGCTGATTATGACATGAACTTGACAATTGGATCAAAAGTCTGATCTGGTTGCAACTGCTCTTTATTATTTTTATCAACTGTTTTGTTTTTGTTTTTGGTTTGGTTTATATTAGTATTAGTGCTATTATACTGTATTAGTTTGAATTAGGTCAGTGTTTTTTCCTCCCATCCTTTTTCTTTTCTCATCTGTTCTGGGTGCAAACTCTTATTCAAGTAACACATATGTGTTATGCTGAGACTCAGACCTCAGCTAAGCGTGGATTAGCAATATTAAAAACAACATCTGATTTTCTCCAGAATTCTTGGCAATTTAATTAGAAGACTAAACATTGTCATAATTTTTGTATAGATAGTAGTTTCAAAAGTACTTGGTGCCCTCAGTTTGCTGGGAGTGCTGAACAGGCAACAGGTGTGGGTCTGGTGAAGTGCTGGAGAGCTGTAAGCAAGCCCCTAAGCACACACACTATCCCTTAAGTTTGTAGTATCTCTCCATTTCTCTCACACGCTGTCCCAAATACTGGAAGATTGAGAGAATTACAAAGAATGGTAATCATAAAATAAAAAACCAAAAGTGTAATAATATATTATGATATAACCTGAAAGGTTAATGTTAGATGATTAAACTTTGATGAGAGTTTAACGCAATTGCAGCAGATGGAGAAAGCAGTTACACAGTTTAGACAAAAGAACACAACTGGGAGGCAGAGTGAAAGCACGACAGATCAAAGAATTTCATAAAAAGGTAATTAGGGGCATTGAAAACTACAGGTAAGAAACCGTTTATTTCTGACTATCACTTACGATATTATACATACCTTGCCAAATCACAGAAACCTCAAAAATGCAAACTGTATTCATACGGTGGCAGGTAGTCTTTACTGGACTCTCAAGTTACTGGAATGCTGAAAAAAAATATGCTTTTGTAGATACATTCTTCAGGCACACTCTAGTTCATGGGGCATCACAGGAAGGCTTGTTCTGTTGCTGCACTTTAAGACCAATCCACATCACTGAACAAGCTTAAATATTTAATTAATTTCAAAAATGTTAGAAAATGCATCAAAACTTGGAACAAAAAGTATCATGTATATTCCTTAGAGGTTGTATGAAAACTCATCTGGGATATGTCACAGACTTGAAGAAGAAATATTTCTCTTTAAGAATATGTGCTGTTCTGTTTGGAGGAATTATCATTACGTGAGCTGTTGTGGAACAAAAGCAACATCCCAGGATTTTCATCATGTAAAGCACTTGGTAATTTTTATTCTTCTAAAGAGAAGGTGGAAAGAATGATGACATCTGAAATTTAGCAAGAAGAATACTCACAGCTAGAAAACCAATAGGTAACAGTTATTACCTCTCTAGCTGAAAATGTTGGTGTTAATAATTTGATATAACATATGACTGAAAGCCTCTAAAGAGACTGGATAAGAAAAACTGAACTCAGTGTTCTCAGAGAAGCCAATAGGAACTTCACTTTCAAAGTGATCCAGGTTAACCTTTAGAATATTCCAGCCTAAGCACATAACTTAAAAGAGATTTCTGCATCAAGGGATTTCTTTGAATAAACCATTGGGTTTCTGTTACTATGATGCAGTGTGTCAGTGTTGTAGTTGTTCAAAGGGCATTCAGCAAGTCTGATAATGTTAGAATGAATTTCAGTTTGATAGGATGACTGCCTGAGAAGCTTAAGAAGAGTTGGTCTCAGTTCAGCACAGAATAATTTGAGATTACTGTTTGGGAAGAAACTGAACAGAATATCGCTGATGTTCTCAAATGTCTCCCATCTTTCAGTCCTCCCACACAAAGCAGAAATGTTATAGCTGTCTGCAGTGCTTAGGAACAGCAAACTTGGCTACTCTTAAGATCTACTGTGGATGATCTGAGTGTCAGTGACAGACAGCAGCTGAAGGACATTTCTGTTCTTACCTGCATCATGCTTTTATGATCCGCTGGTCACTCCAGTGGCATTCAGTGGAAATCTGCATTTTGCCTTAATGGGTTTTTCCCCTCCTCACTTCTTACTGCATGGCTCATTTCCATTTTCAGAATTAGAAATGATTTTCTGCCCATATTTTTATGCACATTAGTGCTGCACATTTACTGACATTGCACACACCCTTTCTCTGCTCCCTACCCAAAAGACACTCCCTTGAGCCACAATTGCTTCCACATTTCTCAGGTCTCACATGACCAGGAATTCCTAAGAGCCACTGATAGGTGGCTGAGATAGGGGGTCTCAGACTCTTGTAACTGAAGGAACATTTACCCTTTTGGATCAACTATTTGGACCAGCCCCAGAATGAAACAGAGGTCTAAACTAGTTCCTTTCTTCAAATCATGATCATTTCTGCAAACATCAGGCTAGAGAGATGTTTGCCTAACCTGTTTTTAATGACCTTCAGTAGTGGAGCCTCTATCCTTTCTTTCTGTGATGTAGTCTAAAACTTTACTACCCTTCTTTGTTAGAAAGGTTTATCTGTGGTCCCACCTGCTTCTGTCTGGCTAAAATTTCAGCTCAGTACTTATCCTAGCTACACAGAGATCAGTTAGCATGTTCTGTATACTTCGTACACGCTTGAAGTCTTTACCATTCTGGCTTCTGCCACTTTCTGTATCAAGATGCCTTACAGAAACATATTCTCATATTTCTTCACAGGTAAAAAGGATTATTGCAGTTTCAGCAACATTATCCACAAAGAGAGTGATTAAAGAAAATGTGTTAAGTCTAAGCAGAGCAGATATTTAACAGTAGGAATGAACAATTTCTCCTTGGATCTTTGGATGCAGGCAAGTGATCCCAAATGCAGCCCAGAATCATAATCACGAGACCACTCTCATACTGTAAGTAAACATCACATTCCCAGAAAGAAGTAAAAATTGTTTAACACCCCAGTCTTTCTGCTGATGAAGGTTTTGTCTCAATTTGCTTTTCAAACCTATGCCTCAAGTGAAGCAAATTTGGTAAATGTCCAGTTTGGCAAAATGCCATTTTTAGACGGTTTCATGACTGACTACTTGTCAGAACTAGTCTAGTGGAAGAAGCTGAGGATTTTTAGATGGTAGTGAAGCTGAAAATATTTCTCTACCATTCAGGATTGCCTGGTTCTTTGGGTACATTGCTTTTCCTACTTTTTGTGGAAGTAAGTGTACAGTGAGAATAAACAGAAACACTGATGATCCTGACACAGGGCCCTCTCCCCTTGGAATCTATGTTGCTAGGTCTCAGAGAGACATTTCTACAGCACCTTTAGCCAAGTTGTTTCTAATTGAAAGTATGGGTCATTGTAAGGGACTTACCCATCACAATTAAATCCTTTCCAAGAAATTGTTTTTATAGGAAGTAGGTAATTATCAGGACAGAATTCTATGCATAGTTAACTTCAAACACAGACATTATCACTATCTTGGGGTTTTCTACAGTTTCTATAGTATTTTTAAGTGAACGGTATTATCACTGATTTAAGTTGATTTCCAGGCATGTTCCTAATTCAAAATATCTGCTTCAGACTGCCTGTGGGTTAGAAATTTTTATATTTATGCGGACACTTTAGTTCCTAACCATGATAGCTTTTTGTTAATGCTTGACCACTACCAATTGTTGTATTAGTTCATAATATCATTCTTTCCTTTGTCATAAAAAGCTAGGCATGGCCTCTCCTCATGCTCCAAGTGTATTCCATTTTTAGGAGATAACTTAACTTGTATTTATTTTATTCTCTGTACTTCAGTGGGAAGAAAAAAAATCTATCTTATTAGTGTCTTCTTTATACCCTATGGAAGCTGGATAAGCAACTCCATACTTGACGGGAAAGTTTAGAGACCCAAGTAATTCATTTGGAAGAATGATACACAAAATCCTTAGCCTTCCAAGCATGAAGTAGGACAAATCTCCTACCACTGCCAGACAACAGGGGACTAAAGAGCCAGGCTACCTGCAGAAGGGGTAGGGAAGCTAGATACGATGCATAGGCAAAATCAGAAAAGAAATTCCTCTTCTCCCAGCTCCTGGACAAAGCACTGCTTCCCAGGAATCAGGAGGCTTATTCACTTCTCTTTTTGCAAATAAACACCTAGGCTGTAAGGAGTGATTACTGCAGCCCCTGAAATGAGCCTGATGTTAGTAAAACATTCTATGATTCTATGTTTCTATATTCCACATTTAAGGAGAGAAAGGGTGCATGAGAACCTGAATGTCCAGGGAACGGATGTGCTTCTGCGTTGGCAAGAAAGGGATGCCATTTTCAATGGTGGCTTGTGAAGAACTCATTAGCACATTGGAGTGACTCATGAAGACTATTATGGAATATCTTAGGGATTTTTTTTTCCCTTTACATTTGAGCAAAAGGATGCTTTTCATCTCTGGCTTGGCTATTTCTGATACTAGCTAGGACGTATTTCAAGGCATTCTCCATGCTTCACGCAGGGTTTATGAAAAGACTTTTTTACCACATGACTAATAGCAAGTCTCTCCAGTCCTCCTGCCTCCCTCAGGGTCAAATTCTCCCCTGAAAGTGTGCTGTAATTATGTAAGAGATATCAAATGAAATTCCATTGGGGAGCTACGGCTAGCATAATGATGAAGAGAAGATTACTTGTGAGGCTTTGTTTAAACACAAGTGGATCATTCTCTTAAATAACTCAGTGGTTATTTTAGTTCCCTCTGAGGTACCAGTGGTTTGATAAATACCCAGCACTTGTTTGGTTCTTAGACCAACTTACACCTTGTTCTGTTTTTAAAAAAGAGAGTTAGTGAGCTTTTGTGAAAAAGCTACATCTCTGGGTATTATGACTAGGATATATTTAAAATCTGACCTTTCTGGTTCCACAAAGAGAATTCTATTCTTTCTTAAAAGGAGTATGAGATTACTTTCACTTCCAGCAATGGAATGAACATGACCTATCATTAGCAGCACCATTTCACTGCATTACTCTATGTTCACGGCATGTGACCGGTGGGATGGACTCTGACTTTCTCAAGAAGCAGTGCTTCTGTGCTTGCAAGGCACTTTTGTTTAAAAAGCAAGTCAAGATATGTAACAGCATCATATAATATATTGCAAAGTAAGTATTGTAACTGTGCACAAAAACCTGGGTTAACAGGGTGTGGTATGTATGCCCAAGTAAAAGTTTCAGGGTATAAATGTTAAAGCCTGAGAAGAAGAAAGAGGAGAAGAAAATTTATTTCAGAGTTGCCTGGACTTCTATAACGAGTAGGGCTGTGTGGAGTCCTACAAGCTATATGCATTCTAGAAGAATTTAAATAGCCAGAATGTTTGTGGTTAAAGAGCAAGGAGCAGACTGAGGAGTATTCAGCACAGCAATCAAAGTAACTGGCAGCATACAGTGAGGAAGTGCTTGTACCTCCATTTTGAACAAATGTCTTTCACTGGATTTCTGGGCTGAAAGTGACCTTGATGGGATGGATGCAGATATACTCCAACTGCACTATTATGGTGTCCCCTTTTTCTTGACTGGAAAGCATGTTTGTTAGATAAAACTAGCTGAGAGGTAAAAGATTTGCTGAATGCTGGCCACTGGCACAGGAGAGACTGCAAGGTGGTCCTGTGATTTCATGCAGCTGTGAGGTGGCAATGAGAATTTGTACAGAATGACACTGGACAGGCAAGCAATGCACGAGGTAGAGGTGCACGGCTTACTAGCCCTCCCTGATTAAGGGTGTCCATTGAAAGGGACAAGGAGATATTAAATGAAGAATGAGTCTCAGTTGCTAGGGAGGAATGGGCAAGTGACATTCAGAATTGTGAGGTATGAATTTACTCCTCACTAGACATACGCAATGAACAATGACAAGAGACAAGCACATCTGGATTTGCCATTGAGGGCTTCTTCTCTGTCTCACATGAGAACTGTCATCAATATTTGTTGCTGCTTCTGTAGTGAATGCAGTCTCCATTTTTTGAAACAATTGGCTTGTCTGAGATCTGTAAGAAATAGTGAAAAAGACAATTGTTGAAAAAAGAGAATTCTCAGCTCTCATAGTGAACTGCCAGAAGCAAGCAAGCAGCCTGTTTTATTTGTGTTTTAAAAGCAGTGCCATGTAAATTGTTTTCTTATGGGTAAAAGAAATTGTAGTCACATACAACATATAGATTTTTCACCTGTGTTACAAATCTCTGGCTCTGCCTGCACCTTGTATTCTTACCAAAGGATTTGATTTTAGAATGGAAGAGAAAGATCCAGATTCACACCAGGGACACTTAGACAGAACAGCAAAAGTGCAATGCAAGTTTCCACCTGATCTGTAAAGAAAAATCAGAACTGTAAATAAAGATGATAGTGACTGTGTATGATTAATATGTTACAGGAGGGAACTCTGGCAACATTTCAACAGATATATCTGAATCAATTTTCTGTGATGGGTTTGGTTGCAAGCTGACATTAAATAGAATTCAGTATCAAGTATGACCTCTTGACCTCTTTCTTAAAACTGAGCTCAAAAGTTCAGAGATTCTGAACACATTTTTCAACTTCTAGGATCCAAATAATGGTTTTAACTTAGGTGTTCCAGCTTCCAACTAGGCTATGATTATCATATGACCTGGACAGGCTTGAGAGGTGGGCCCATGCCAACCTCATGAATTTCAACAAGGCCAGGTGCAAGATCCTGCAACTCCAAACACAAATACAGACTGGGCAGCGTATGGACAGAGAGCAGACCTGAGGAGAAAGACTTGAGGGTGCTGGTTGTTGACTCAACATAAGCCAACAATTTGTGACTGTAGTCCAGAAAGCCCCAACTATATCCTGGGCTGCATCAAAAGAAGCCTGGCCTGCAGGTCAAGGGAGGTGATTCTGCCCCTCTACTCCACTTTCATGGAACCCCACCTGGAAAACTGTGTCCAGGTCTGGAGCCCCCAACATATGAAGGACATGGACTTGTGAGAGTGGAGGGCTACAAGGATCATCAGAGGGCTGGAACACCTCTCCTATGAAGACAGGCTGACAGAGCCAGGGATGTTCAGCCTGGAGAAGGCTCCAGGAAGACTTCACTGTGGTCTTCCAATATTGGAAGGGGGCATATAGGAAAGCTGGGGAGGGACTTTCTACAAGGGCTTCTAGTATGAGGTAATAGCTTTAAACTGGAAGAGGATTTTTTCAGATTAGAAATTAGGACAAAGTTTTTCACTATGAGTGTGGTGAGACGCTGGAACAGGTTGCCCAGGGAGGTTGTAGATGCCCTGTCCCTTGAAGTGTTTAAGACCAGGCTCGATGGGACTTTGAACAACATGGTCTAGTGGGACATGTTCCTGCCCATGGTATGGTGTTGGAACTAGATGATATTTAAGTTCCCTTCCAACCTAATCCATTCTATGTTACAATTCAAAATAGTCTAACCTGTTTTAAAGGACAATGCTTAATAAAATTTGGCAGTTTTTAGGGTCTATGCTAAAAGATGGGAAATTAAGGCATGGAATTGTTCAGTGACTTGCTGGAGACCGCAGTACAGGCTATGGATACATGGTGAGAGCCATAGCTCAGTCCTTGGCGAGCAAGCTACTTGCTTGTGCTGAATCAGACTGGAATTCTGCATATCTTGAGCACTTGCAAACTAGAAGACCTGGAAGTTTAGTCTTTTGGTCTAGGCAACAGCAGTCTACTGGCTTTCTTGGCATTCCCTGGTTTTCTATCAATTAAAACTTCATTTTCTGTCTTGCCATTTTATTTTTCAGTAATAACTGACACAATGGGGAATGACGTGCAAAAGGTATAGGATATGCTGAAACAACAGCATACTTTCAGCTCTCACTGATGTGTTTAAAATTTGAACACCTTATTCTAGACCTTGACACTTTTGATTTATTCATTGGGAAGAGTGGAAGGAATTAAAATCTATACATGGCAGGTAGTAAGACAGGTAACAACTAAGGTATTGCAGATTGCCAAATAAAAATTATTTCATTAAAAATGTCATGAAGTAAATTTTATGCAGTTCTATTGCACTGGTGTAAAAGTGGATACAGAAACTGATGCATTGTTATTTTTACAAATAACCAGAACACACCACTAAGAAATAAAGAAAATCTTCTTCAGGAGCTGTGTACTACAAAATATTGAATTAATGAGTGTAAGCATAAAGAACATATTTTGGTGGCAACGAATATCTCAGGATTCCACACACCCATTAAAACAGAAGAAACAGTATCATCTTAACACAAACACAAATACAAATGCAGTTCTTTCCATTAAATGCAGCTCTTGTGAACCAGCATGAGAATACACACATCTACTTTGCAGTGCTTCAAAAATGCAATTTGTGTAATTCACTGCTTCTTTAATCAGTGTGATGCCTGTGAGATTGTTAGTAGTAACACCTTAAAGTACTTGTGATTAAAATGTTACTCCATTCATACAATGTCCATAGATTCTCAAGAACACAGAGCTTCTTATACTTGTGGCAGCGTGTTGAATTAAAAGACTGGGAAGGAAATGCATATTACATAGTCTTTTTGTTTTTCAGGTACAATGCTGGCTTGAAGGAAATATCACATGCCAACAAAATTAGGATAATGTCAACACCAAAAATTAGGTATTAAAGAACAGAGAAGGAATATGGTTTGTCTAAACAAAACAACACTAAAAGAAAATTTCAAAGATGCAACACAAAGTTCCTGGCAAACTTGTTTCTTGTAAATTAGTTCAAAGCTTCTTATTTCTTTACTTCTCTGAGGATAAATAACAACAAAGGAAAATACTCAAGAACATGTAAGACATTGAACCAGTTACTTGGCATGAAACAGGCTTTTCAGAGAATAAATAAGGACCACATTTTAAAATGTAGAAACACCTGTCAGGAATTTATCTGCCATGCAGCAACCAACTGGTTTCCAAGACTGGTTTCTTGGTTTCCTTGGCAACATTTTTTTTTCTGACAGAATAATAACTAAAACACTCAAATGTAAACAATGGATCTGATATGAGTGCCTGAACTTGGAGTTACTACTCCCTGTTACCAGATGTAAACGGCAGTTATAACAGTCTGTAAGGGCCATCTGCTGGTTACAAACTAAAATGTCATAAAACATTTAATTTAAAGTTATCTATATGTGACATCATTGGTGATGTTTCTTTATTCAGCTATTGGATTTAGTTCAGTACAAATTAATCTGCAATAACAATGAGACTGTATTTATTACTGGTGAAGTCAGTTTTGCTTTTAATGGAAAAATGTCAGCATCACCAATAATCATCCTGCCTGGAGCTAAGGGTCTGAAAAGGGCATCTCCAGCAGAAAGGCTGAGATGTGATCAGTATGGATCTTGTCCTTCTCAGAACTAGAGCATTTCTTCAGGTTAAAAATGAGAATGCATTGTGGAAAAGGCTTTGATTAAGCTAAGGAGCAAGGATCTCAACTTGCAACCTCTTGCAAAAAAGAGAGAGAGAGTAACAGGCAGATGGCACTTTTCAAACAGTCTGTTTTGCTGGACTTGAAAATAATTTCAGCTTCAGTTTATAACAAGCTGCCCTATGATCAAGAGAGTGGATCTTGCCCAGATTCCCAGGTCTTGCTTTCTGCCTTCATGTTTCTCACTCTCTAACCAATGTGCTGACAACCAGAGAAGACAATGTGGATGGTGGGAGTCCCAGCACTTGTGAGGGTTCTAGGGGTTGCAGGGGCCTCCAGGAAGCATCAGGGCCTACAGTCCAGTGGGGCAGAGACCAAGGTACAAGGATGAGATGCTTTGTGAGACCCTGATCCCTGTGGGGCTCCAAGGGATTTTACGCTTCCCACTGGCCATGTCGAGGTCCCCTGGGCCTGGGCATCCAAGGAATCTCTTGCAAACCCTGCTGTTTTTCGAACGGCAGAGCTTCTGAGCTCCCTGGTCAGGAAAACACAAGGTGCAGTGCTGACATAGGAAGCCCAGCACCTGTGGTGGTGTTGCGTTTGCCAAAAACGCCATAATCCCATGGAATTAGAATCGCAAGAAGTGTGCTGCATGTAGGCTAAACTAGGGTGTGCTACATGCAGAAGTTAAAAAATAAATAATAATAAAAAAAGACCCTACTTTTGAATTTACTGTTCGGTAATCCGCGCAGGCAGCGCCGTTCTGTAAAGCAACTTCTACCTGGTGTTCACCAGCAGATGGCAGATTCGCATAAGAAATTGACTGCCCCGGGCTCCCTGAGGCCCCAAGGAAGATGGCGGCCTGAGTGGCGCAGGAAGATGGCGGCGGGCGGCCTCTGGGAAGGCTCAGGCTGGCAGGGTTTGCGAAGCGGGCTGCCTGCAGCTCGAGGGACGGCTGGCGATGGCAGGCAGCCCTGGTCGGGGGATAGCTGCTCACAGCTGTGTGGGGGAGGAAGACATGTGGGACCGAGAGCTGGGCAATGGGTGGTCCCTCCGGGGTGTGCTCACAACGTGGATGCTGTGGGCTCTCCAGAATGTGCTCTCCCCTTCACCATCCTGATGGCCTCCTCACCAGGGCAGCAGTTGCCTTTCTGGGGAGTTTCAACTGTCAAGCAGCCTTGCCTGCATCTGTCCTTCATCCAGCCCACACTTATATATGGGGTCCTGACAGCTGCTCCTGCCTCTTCCCTACCTACCCAGCAGAGAAGTGCTAATTGAGCCAGTTTATAGAGGTCTGCATGAGCAGCAGA
>JAAGNO010013611.1:0-28749 GCA_033439905.1 Ceryle rudis | reverse complement strand
TGTGGCGGCCTGCGTGGGGACTGTGGGGGCCGAGGGGCCTGTCTCTCTGAGGCAGATGATGGCTGCTGTTCTCTCGAGCTTTCATGAGGAAAGGTGGACTCTGCAGCGCTTGTACTCCCTTCTCCTAAAGCATACAGAGGAGTAAAAGCCACGTTCTCCAATCCGAGTTAAAAATATGAAGGTAAGTCTTAAAATTCTGCTACCACGTTAACACAGAGATTTTTATTCTAGCATGGGTGGGAACAGCTCATTACTGTTACTTAATATCACTTTAGAGAGGACCCATCCCAGCTACAAAAACACCAGCAGCAAAACAAACTACTAATGAGTCAAGTGCTGATAGAGGAAATTAATTGACTGAGCCATCAACAGCAGTTTCCACAGCAACCAGAGCCTGTGGGGTTCAAAGAACGTTGAATAAATCCAGAAGAAAATTCTTTTAAAATAATCTACATTTCAGGTTAAAAAAATATTTAGTATGTCACCTTATATTCTTACTTTTAAGTGCATATTTTAACATGTACAAAAGAGCTTCAACATTTCCCCTGCGCTTACAGACACAGATTTTGAAGAGACATGAAACAACCATACCACTGTTTTGGGAATCTGCTGCCCTCTGGTTGCTTTCACCTCCTCCCATGCTTTCCTCCGTCTCTGTTCCAGGATCTGTACCATCAGCACCCTAAACAACCCCACATAAACATAGTATGACTTAGCACAGACAACTTACAGGCTGTAAAGCAAATAACAAAACAGTAAAAAAATATTCAGAAAGCAAACCAAGTCAAATATGTGCAAATCTTAAAATATTTGTCAATATCTACAAAATAATTTAAATGTCTACAACTGCATGAAATCTCAGAAGCTTTGCCTATGTGAACAATGGAGCAACCAGATACACCCCCAATTTATGCCAAGAGATTTAACAGGCTATAAAACAAAGCACAAATCTCACCTCAGCGTCGTCTGCTTCATATCCATCATTACCATCAGCACTACCAGTCCCTTCATTACTGTCATCACCTTCATCTCCCATCCCTGTGTCTTCATCATCATCCTCATCTTCTTCTTCTTCATCCTCATAGTCCTGTGAGCAGACCATAAAAGCCCCTTAAGAAAGCATGGCAAGGGCAGTGGAATGATTTCACATGTTGAAGTGGTTCCCTTTGCTCTGTGGTACAAGGACTACATCTATCTGTGGGTCTCTTTCTGATGATGTTCTGCATTTACCCACAGAGTGGCTGTATGCTTTCTGATTGCTGTGCTAGGTTGACCTGGGCTGGCTGCCAGGCACCCACCCACCCCCTCACTCTCTCCAACAGGACACGGGGAGAAAAATAAGATGGAAAAGCTTGAGGGTCAAGACAAAGGCAGACAGCTCACTTATGAATTACCATTATGGGCAAACCAGACTCAATTCAGGAAGAATTAATTTCATTTGTTGTCAATAAAAATAGAGTTGGATGGTGAGAAACAAAGAACTAGAACATCTTCCTCCCACCCCCTTCTTCCCAGCCTCAACTTCACTCCTTCATTCTCAACTCCTGTTCCTCCTCCCTGACCCCAAGCAGGCCAGAGGGGACAAAAGAGTGGGAAGATGTGGTCAGTCCATAACAGTTTCTTTCTGCTATTTCTTCTTCCTCACACCTTCCCCCCTCCTCCAGTGCCAGTCTTCTCCACAGGCCACAGCTCGTGGCTGCAGAGCCTAGTCCTGACACTTCCTTCAGGGAGTATCCACCTGCAGTACCACGGTCCCCAGCACAGGCTGCAGGGAAATACTCCCTCCATTGTGGTCTCTTCCATGGGCTACAAGGAATATCTGCTCCAATGCCTGGAGCACCTCCTCCCCCTCATTCTTCTCCAACTTCGGTGTTTGCAGGATTTTTCCCTCATTTTTTTTTTCCCCCACTGCCATGCAGCCTTTTGCCCTTTCTAATACGTGTTTCCATCAGTTGATGGACAATATTAAAATCAAGCTGAATTAGCGAGTATCTTTAAAACACTAGAAGTTCAGCCTACAAAATACTACACTGTAAAAATAGATTAAATTAGATCTGCATAGTGAACTTTAAATCTGATCAAAGATAAAATAAATTAAGTAGTTCATAAATAAGGTAATTCCATGATATACATACTTCCTGCTCGCCTTCATTTTCTTCATCATCATCATCTTCATCATCACTATCAATTACAATGACATCATCTCTCTTGGACTGACCATCTTGAGATGAAGAAGTATTTTGCTGATCTGACTGAAGAGGTCCAAGATCTATTGGGATAGACTGAGAAGTCTCCTCGCTATCTTCCATGGGTGTGTACTCTCCCTGTGTGACACCCTGTAGAAGATACGGGTAAATTACCTGGGTTAACACTCTGACTGGAAGTGTTCAGGAAAAAACAAAACAAAACACAAAAATGCATCAGAAAGACACCTGCAACTTTTAAAAACAAAAAAACCCCAAAAACCAAAACCCCCCAAAACCCAAAACAAACCAAAACCAACCAACCAACCAACCAACCTAGAAAAATCAGGACTCTACCATATCCATTTTGTAGCATTCCAGACTTTTAGTTTAGGTAGATAACCAGGTTCTGTTGTTTTCCAAATAATACTTCACTTTAATGTTGCAAATGGTTCTCTAGCAGCAGAATTCAAATAATCACACTGAGTACTAGAACTGTTAATTACAGAAGGTTTAAAGATAACTGTGTAGTAGAAAGCAGACTGATGGGATTTAATGGGGATATAAATGTTTGTGCCACCTCTTAAACATGTGAATGATATGAGGGGAAAAAATGCCTAAACGCCAAGTACTCACCACTGCTTAATGAAAATAGATTCCACACCTCAATGGGTCATTTAGCCAAGTTAGAAAATTCCCCTAAAACTTTTGCTCCTTTCTGAAGTGAAGGGAGATTTAGATTTTCCATTCTATTTGGCTTTTTGAAGACAGCTACCATGGGCATTTTACAGCACTAGAACAAACCCAACTTTTTCATTTAACCCCTACAACTCAGTTTCACTATGTAAAACTGGGGTTAAGGATACCAGGATTTCTAAACCAACACATCAAATTAAAATATATATGGGTATGTGTACAGTGTAATACATTTGAGTACCTATCCTTGAACACTAAACTTTAAATGGCTGTAAGTGGTTTCCACTGGAAATCTGCAAGTTCTAATTTGAAATTTCGTTTCTAAAAATAGTGAGTTCGAAATAAAAACCAAGGATAGCTACTTCTGATGAAACAAAGGTTTTTTTCTTTTCAAATAAGCTTACTTCTCCAATTGAGTCTTGTGAGTCTTGATTGTATGCTTGAGCTTCTACCTCACCATCAGTGCTCTCTTCTGCTGTCACTTCCTCCTGAAAGAACATACATTTTTTTTTTTTTAAAGACATCTTTAAACCGTAAAGTTTGGTTCTTTAAGATTTCTTCAGAATGCTTTCTTTAAACTTAAAAAAAAAAAAATTATATTTTTCCCACAAAGATCATGGTCAACATTTTGCTGCCCTTTTACTATTATAGTTAGTTCTGCTTTTATCTAGCACCCCAGACTTCTCTGCTCTGAAGAAATAGTTTCCCTGTTGCAGTCCACCAAATCTCGGTGTCGCTAAATCTTTTCAAGACCAAAAGAGAACCTTCCGTTTCCTATTCCGCCTTCATCCTCTTAGTTAATTGACAACGTTCTTACATAGCCTTTCCTTTTTCTGTTATGCAACATCCCTCTCTTACAGAGTTACTAAAACATCTCTGACTTTAACATTTTTTTGTGAGTTACCAGCTGCGATGTTCTGTCTCAAGTTCATCCCTTTTTTGCAGGACATCCCAATTCCCTCACATCCATATTTAAGCTCTCCCACAGAACTCCCTGGCGTCTCCTCGGGTACACTGTGTTTTATTCCAAAAATCACTGTAGAGAATGATCTTCCAGACTGTAGTTAAAAATGTTTTAACTTCTTCCACCTCAGTGCTACGATAAGACCTTCTCTCTTCCATCCTACAGTTCACCGATATTTGCATCATTCCTTGCAACTCATACATCCTCTGCCTTTTACAATCCCCAAATGTAATTGCTTCCTCGGCGTCAGATTGAAAACTCACATTAAGAATTAACTGACTTGCTCTGAAGTAATACACTCCCTCTTCCCACTAAAACCTTCCAAAGGGACAGATTAAGTAGTAGCAGCTGCGGTCCTTACAAACCTCAGGTCCAACTCTCTGTATGCTTCTCAGTTTCTTTGGAAGAGGTACATCCACTGTTTCTTCTGAAATTTGGTCCGAGTTTTCCACTGTGTTATCCTCCTCTTCCTCTCGTGAACGTTTAGACAGTGAAGAACTTGGGGTAGCTGAAACTGAAAAGAGCCTCTCTGCTATTTTCAGAACAATGAACGTACCAAGAAAAAAACATCATAAGGTTTGGCATTTTACTCTGGAAGATCCTTTTTCTGCACTGAATGATAACAAATGGAGTCACTTGTGCTGTTTCCTAGGACAGGAAAACATTGCCCTCTTCTGTTACAAGTCTTATATGTTCCTGGACCTACGTTCACAACCTAACTGACCCCAAATATAAGCTTCAGGGTGTAGCTAAAACATTTTTTCCACCATCTTTGCTTCTGACAAGTACATCTAAACGTTTACAAGAGATAGCAGCTGGAAAACAAAAAAAGCAGTTTACAGAAGCATGTTTTGGGGAATAAATGTTCTACACCAAGATCAATACTATGTAGGGCAAACAGATGTGCAAGTTCATCACACTGAGTAGCTTTACAGTTCTCTCTATTTTATATTTCCACCAAAAGAGCAAATTCTTTTTGCTCAAGTTCGGCTGGCTTTGACAAGGGCCCAAATGGAGCTACTTAGAAGAGTCTATTCAAAATGCAGGCCTATAAAATAAAACAAACCTGTGCCAAACACGGCTGTAGAAGTGGAGGGCCGCTCTATCTGAGAGCTCTGTACAACCTCAACAATGGCAGGGGATGGCTCCTGAGTAGCAGGCTCAATCTGAGGGTGACTCTGCTGAGTGGGCTGCACAAAAGCAGTTGCTTGTGTTTGCTGCTGAACAGTCAAGATTGGCTGAGAGAGGGATGTCTGAACGTTGGGACTGGTGGAACGCACCGACCCACTAGTACTCCCAAAGACTGGAACATGCTCCACAGGTCCTTCAGACTGCATAGCTGAAAGGCAAACAGAAGTACGTTCAGCTGTCCTCATATTATCTATTAGAGTTCAGGTTCATCATTTCAGAATGCCCTAAATAAGCAGATTCAATGTTTTACACATTTAGTTCTTTATACCCATCTTCAGTTGAGGAATCATGAGCTTTGTTGCAACAGAAGTGGTCATAAAAGTGCAATATTGTAAGAGATACAGGGACAACAAAACTATTTAAGGTACTTTCAAACTAGTAACTACTGAGATTTCAAGGCAAAGGTAGCATGAAAAAATTCTTTCCTATGAGGGTGCCAAATCCCTGGCCCAGGCTGCCCAGAGAAGTTGTGGAGTCTCCTCCGGAGAGGATCCAGACTGCCTGGAAAACACAATCCTGGGCCCCATGCTCTGGGTGACCCTGCCGGAGCAGGGAGGTTGGATGAAATAACCTCCAGAGGTCCCTTCCAACCTCCACCATTCTGGGATCTGTGTGATTTATGATTGCTGTAGATCCTTATACTTAAATGCTCACCTTCCTGAGTCTCCACCTGTGTTGTGGGCATAACTGTGGCTGTTGGAGTTGTGGTAGGATTAGTGACTGTAGCAGGAGTAACCATTGGACGGATACTGGCTCTTGGGGTAGACTTATTCCCAGCTATTGCAGCAGCAGTCACTTTACTTGGAGTTGACACAACTGGAGTTGGTTTGATATTTGCTGTTGGTGGATCTGAAGTGCTAGCACTGAAAAAACAGGATATTAGTTTCAGCATGGTAGCACAGAAAGCAGATTTTAGAAATACCAAATCAAAATACATTATCATAGCTAGAAGTACTAATTTTCAAATGTTTAATAGCTAAAAACCTGACAAGGGCATAATGAATTGCCTTCCCAAATTTGTTTAAAAAGAAAAGACAGACCCCACTATGCTGTTTGCAATATTTTGCCCAGCTCAGAAGTTTGACAGGTTTCTTTCAAGGTAATCAGCTAAAAATCTGTGAGCAGATCAAAAAGGAGCAGGGGGTAGCTCATACTGTTAGCTGTGCTGGGTCTTTATTACAGTGAGTAATACATCGTACACTAAAACCAATGGATTCACTCAACACAAGGCAACATCATCTCTTCATCGAGACAAGGAGCAGCAAAATTTTAGGAGGCATTTTTGAATTTTTCAGAATGATGCTGTCAAAAAAAACGAAAGGGAGTTTATTATCTGAACTTAGTAATACAGTAATATTTCCCATTTTAGAGCTCAGTCCTTTGTTTATCTGTTAGTTACCATTTATTTCATCCATTTCTCATGTTCTAGATTTTTGCACAAGGAAGATTCTCCCCCCAAATAAAAAAAGGTTAAAGGTAACAATCAAAACTGTACAACTTCAAGCTTCTTGAAGTCTGAAAAAATTTTTAAACATCTTTTGTGTTTTCCAGATCCCATATTCCTGGTGGTTAATATGACAATTTAACAGCTTAAAAGCTTTTTTGATTAAATGTGGCTGAGAAAACAACAGGAACATACTGATGGACATAGTATCTTCAAAGTTGCTCAAGAAAAACTGTGAAAAGCTAGTGGTTTGCTAAAAAGAAGAGCAACTAGATAAAGACAAACCCAAGAAACACCAACCCCAGAAACTGCAAAACCCCCAAACCTTTCAACTCACATTCCTCTTTCACCTGAAGCTGGAGTAGACTTGAGTGAGATTTGTCTCTGCTGTTCTGGGACCTATTAAGTAAGAAATAGAAGTATCACGTACATAGGAAAGAGAGAGAGCAATGTGGTTAAAATACTTCAGCAGACACATCTCTTTACTGACAATCATTTCTCTAACAGACTTGATTGCGTACCTAGTCAGACTCCACGATTATTGCAAATACTCCAAACCAAACCATACCTGTCACACCAAGTACGTAAATCAATTCAGGAATCACTCAAGTATTTTCTGAAGCTGTTGAGACAACAGCAGCTAGAAGCCATTATACTGAACAGATGGATAAAAAAATACAGAAATAGAGAGCAGAGTGCAAACAGCTCATGGGCTGATTCACAGCGAATGATGTAATTGTATGCTTGTTAGCACAAGGAATTCTGACTACGGCAGGAACTAAGTTTAAATTAAGTTCTGAGCCCTTACTTCTATATTTCCCAAAGCAGGGGACAGTGGAGCTTGAATAGTGCACAGTTTCTTGGTCTCACTGGTATTTTTTAACTTTTTTTTGTTGTTTGTTTGTTATTTTAAGCATAGGAATGACAACAATTTCCATCTGCTATTTAGGATGTTTAGAGAAAACACCTTCACATAAGGCAGTCCTGAGTAAACCAAGTTGGGACAGTGGTGCTCATACTGGCAGCTCTTGTTTTCGTTCAGTCATGAAAACAGTCATGAAACAAGGTGTTTGTGTCCTCACACACAGGCAGAGTGAAGGATTTTATTTATACCTTGTTTGTCGACTCCGGTGGCTCATCTCTCTGCTCGTGGTGTCGCTCTTGCTGCTCTCTAAGCTCTCTTTCCAGACGGCAGATTCGACCTTCATACTGTGATTTGAGTGCACTCATCCGCACCTCCAATTCAGTCTTCTGCTCTTCTAATGAGCTGCTCTTTTGCTTCCACTCTTCATTTTCTTTTGTTAGCTGTTCTTTTGTACCTAATTCAATAGGAAAGAATCCAGTTTTGCCACTGTAAAAAGCTGCCTACTAAGTTTCCACATGGCTGTTTTAATAGGTTACTGAAGTATTTTGAATTCTTAAAAATGTTATCAAAAAGAGCTCAGAGGCAATTTTACCACCTTTCACATACCATTTTTTCTATTAAATTTCAATTATATAAAAAGAAATTAAAGAAAACACTAAGTAAAGAAGTTGTCACAAAAGGATGAGATGCTTTCAGCAAGTTCTTACACCATCACTCTTCTCAACACCACTTAAAAACAGAGGAGGAGGTATGTTTTGCTCCGGCACGCTTAGGGAAGGCAAGACAGGAGAATTTACCTGTGTTGTTAAGTAAAGGCACTCTGCTCCGACAAACAGAAGGATAAAAAAACCTCAAAACTAAGCAAAAATTTTTTTTACCTCCAGTGTACAACTAGTTATATACTTTTATCAACTCCTGAAAGAATTAAAATTTAAGTTTTAGAACAATTCCTGTACCATCTAATGTAGGAAAAAACCTTGAAAGTAAAACATGACGTAGGCCATGATTTTCCAAGCATCCTGTCTGGATGTTTTTCCATAGGAATAACTAAAAACCCAAACAGAATATGACACTTGAAGGACAGAAAAAAAATATTTTTATACCAGCCAACTGTGCGATTTTCTGCTTCGCTGCAAGCAACGTCTTCCTAGTTTTCTCTTCCTTCTCAGTGATCTGTTGCCTCAGCTGTTCTTCCTGCGTAGTCTTCTCTTGCAGATCTTGATGAAAACGAGCAAGTTCTGCTTGTAGCTGTGTTATCTGCTCCTGGAGATTTCTGACTTCTGTTTCCTTTTCTGCTATAGTCTAGAGACAGAGAGATTGCAACTCTCAGCCACAACCAGCTCCTTCACGAAATACACAGCCTAACAAGCTCCAAGGATCTAGTATTAACTGGCTCCCGTATTGAAATTAAAAGGCTGCTAATCAACAACAGGGGAGTCCAGTCCTCTCCGAATGTAGTGATTTTTTACTGTTCTTACCTCATTCACTCTGTTCTTACCTTCTGTAAACTTTCAACCTGAGTCTCCAAAGTCTTAGTCTTCACTTCAGCTTGACTGAGAGTGTCTTTCAGCTCTTGTACTTCCTGGACAGAAACTTGTTCTTCTTGTTGTTCTACCAAAGGCTGAGTTGATGCTTCGGCAACCATCTGAAATACATCAAGTGGTAGCAGGCTAAGGGGCACTATTGGACTGGGACATCATTACTTTTACAAGCTGCTTTTCAACACAAACTGATCGTTTAAAAACTTCTGGGCAAACCCCAGGAATTCTAATGAATGCTGAACTTCTGCTAAGACTACTGCAAAATATTAAGTGATATGCAGCTCATGTTTTGAGGCAGCGTGAGCTAACAGCAGAAGGAATTATGACATTTTCTGCTTTTCACAGGTAAGTGTTCATACAGTGTTATACTAAGGGAACATGAAGATCATTAGCTAGATTATACATGACTCCAGATGAAAACATCCATGTTTTATGCACTTCATTTGTGAAGAAATTCTATCTACCTTATCATGCTGTGCTTTCAGCTCCTCATATTGAGTCTTGTACCTGCGCCCAATTTTCTTGACCTGCGTTATAGTTTTCACTTTTTCTTGTATGTCAGCCACTTTAGCATCTAGTTCTTTCTGCAAATTGTCCTTCTCCGTTCTTATTTTAGTTACTTCCTCCTTCAGGCTCTGAACAAGATTCTGGCTCGTAGTCAAGGACGCATTAGCTCTAAATAACGAGAGATTAGAGGAATATGCAAATGAGACGTTTGAAATAATCAATACCTTTCAATATTGCTCATTTATGTGATATAATTTACTACAGATAATGTCTGTGTTGTTTTCTAGGATTTCACAATACAAGCAATTATTTCTAGAATACTAATTATCCTACAACACATTAGTTTAGAATAATTGCATCTAAAAGACAGCTTCCAAAACAATACTCACTTCATTTTACCTGCATATTATCAAGCTATGGTAAGAACACCAACGGTTTTAAAGTAACATAGATACAGTTAAGAAGTTACACTTCCAGATACAGCTTTATTTAACATATTTGGCTTCGCAAACCTGGCTATTTCTGCTTTAAGCCTGCCTGTTTCTTCACTCATCTGTTGGATACGCTTGGTGTTGGCCTCCTTCTCTGAAAGCAGCTTCCGATACTCTTCAAGATTGGTGTCCTTCTGTTGACTCAGTAAATGCTGAAAGGTTGAGAAAAGTTTGCATTTTCGTAAGATGATTATATAGTTATAGCCAGAAAAACTGACGTAGAGCTGCTGCTTTTGTTTTTTTCTTCTGGAAAGCCTGTGATTTAGAATAGCGTATTGTGAAGCTGTATAAAGAACACTGTATAATTCATATAAATTTCTTAGCTTGTTGCTGTGATTTTGAGTTGTTTGGTGGCTCCCCCCCCCCATCTTTGAACACACACATTCCTCACCTGAGTCCGGGCTTTCCAGCGTTTAACATCTTCTTCCAACAGCTTTTTCTCTGCCTGCAACATTCCACTCTTCTCACTCAGCTCAGCATTAGACTCTTGCAGAGGTAGAATGTCAGCCTCCAGCTTGCGTACCTAAAAAACCACCAAAAAACCTAGGTACAACGTCACAATTTCAGCATCCCACTCTTTGTACTCTGTTAAGGGAGAGAGATTATTAAGTAGAAGCCAACCAACACTGCACTGGATCCCACTGAAATAACCGGTGTGTAGAAATGGGAAGAGATGTTATCTCCATTTTAAAGTCTTCATAAAGCTGTGGTCAGCTTTATATATGTATTCCAGTGCCATTCTTCATTTATCTGCTGATAATATCCTTGGGTACTGGTATATGTTTAGCCACGGATACATGCTGATTTTTAGTTTAATTTAAATGAAACTGAACTTTAAATTTTCCCAGTGTTTTATGTGGACCAATGTCTTTTAAAATTCTAAATGTCAAGTTTCTTCATCTGCATGTGATATAAAGGAATAATCACTATCTAAATAAAATATTCATTGTAATTAGGAATGGTATATCCAGCTTGACTATTTGAAAAATTTACGGGAACCTTGGTACTAACCTTTGCTTGAATTTGTTGTAGCTCTTGTTCCAGCCTCTCCTTCTCTTCTCTTAACATCTTGTTGGTTTCTATCAGTACATTCATGGTCTCTGTTTTTTTCATTAATTCTTCATGCTGTGCAATAGTTTTTGCTGTTACCTTTCAAAAAGAATTAACTCAGTCATTTGTTTAATTTGCATATATACTTCCCTGAACCTGGTATAACACTGTCTTGGAAAGCTATCATGGCATTCATTATCTCACAGGTACATTGAAAACAAGTAAATATTGCTTAAGAAATGGGAGATGGGAAAAAATATGGGGAAAAATCATCTTTATTTTTCCTATTTATGGGATTTTGGAATTGCCACACTACTTCACAGGACTCAGAACAAGATCCTCCCATTGGCTATATAGCAACCCTAGTTTAAAAGCTCCCCATTCTTACCGAAGTTCATTTTTAGGCATAGACAGCAGAAACAAAGAGTAGAACATAGAGAACAGGCCTCTCTATTTACTGAAATAATAAGCAATAATACCCAATCATACCTGCACCTTCTCTCTCTCAGCATTGAGACTGTCCTGCAGTTCCTGGAGTTCCCTTTCCAGGTGCTCCACTCTCTGACGGTAGCGCAAACTCTCTACCTGAGCCACCTCAAATCTAGTTTCTGCAATCTCCTTTTCTCGACGTATAAATCTGCAGTAAGAAAATGAACCACACGTCACATCAATGAAAATACAAGACAAAACATTTTAAGTTGAAGCAGCTTATATCTGAAAGTCTATCAAGTATAGAAATTAGTTCAAAAAGAAAATCCTAGATAGAAGTTTTGGAAAAAAACTAGATAACAGGCCTAAAAAAACACAATGAGAAAAAAAAAGAAATCACCTCTATGAAACTTTCTTACCAATCATATTTGCTAAAATCTGTTTTAGCTTCCTGTCACTCTTAGATTTTTCCTAGGAGTAAAAAGAAATCTCCTCTATCAGATACTGACATAGTACAAGCACATCCTACCCAGCAAAAAAAGCACTTAAATATGGTACATTATCCTTCAAATATAAAGTCATACAGAACTATTGCATTTGCAACTAATTTCTAACTACAGAGAAAAGGAGCTCTGTGTTAAATTTACCTAAGAATTTCTAAGATTTGTTCCTGGGATTTGCCTTCCTCATTGAGAGAAACGTTGACGGCAGTTGGCATGGCTTCCTTCATAGAGGTCACCACCTTATCACTCAGACTTTCCAGCTGTTCGTGTAATAATCTATTTTGTTTTTCCAAATCTTCACAGCGGGATGCAAGTTTCGAAGCTTCATCCTACAATGAAATTGTTCGGTGGCTGTGAATTCTGTGGCTGAATTTCTAACTGAAAAAACCTGCCAAAACCGTAAAAACAATCATACCTTGATCATTCTCTCTCTCTCTTCCCAGGAGGCTTTGCACTCTACCAATTCAGACTCGGCTTTCTGAGCAGCTTCCTCTAGCTGCTGCCTCACCGCTGTATTCTTGGCAACTTGGTCTTTAATAGCCTGTAATGCTTCAACATCAGCAGCGTGAAGCATTAATTCCCGTTCATATTTATTTTGAGCTTCAGATGCCATCTTTGCCTGAAGAAAAGTATTAGAAATAGAACATTACCTTTAATATTATATGTTTGATATGTATAATTCTCAAATTCTAGACAAAGTCGAAGAAAACCACTGGCCCAAACCTCTGCCAAAAAAAAAAAAAAAAGAAAAAAAAAGAAAAAAAGGATAAGCTTCATAAGCTTAGAACAGTTGCCTTAAAGACATCATTATTTTAAAGGAAAATTAGAATTTGAAATAATTTTCTTTGAGTGGCTAGCAGAAGGACACACTTTCTATCACCACCTCATCCCTGAAGAGGTTTAAAAGCCAAGTAGATGTGGTGCTGAGGGACGCGGTTTAGTGGTGACTTGGCAGTGCTGGGTTAACAGTTGGACTCAACGATCTGAAAGGTCTTTTCCAACCAGAACAATTCTGTGATTCTATAGTTACTCTACAGTCAAACCTCTTCCTGTTGAGTCTGCATGGATAACAAGCAGTTATTAGTCTAAGAACATCCAGTGGTTACTTCATGTGAACAAGCAAAGATTTACTGCATGATGTTAAAAAGCTAAGGACAGTCTATGGTCATAGTAGCAGCTGAAAACAATGGAAATGCCTGTCTACTAAACTTCAGGTTGAATTAAACAACAGCTGAAAGTTTATCTACATCCTTTACGCAGTCAGTGTTGCTGGAATTCTCACTGGTAGAAAAGTAGATTCCTTATATGTTGTCTTGGAGTTCAGTTTTCTAGTTTGCTCCCCCTTCTGGAGACTGAGGTAGCAATTCATTAAAACCAGTTAATTTTATTCCCCAATCAACTTTTTTTTTTACATAATGAAAGATGCCTCAGAAACAGGAACCCTTTGCATCTACTGCTTCTTTAAACATGACCCAAACTGTGCCGGCAGCACAACTTTATATTCAAATTCAGATCAGTTAATATTACCACAACATTCAATCAGGTAGAAAAATGAAGCACTAAATAAGCATCTGTTCACAAAATAAAGAAGTGCTCTCACAGTGCTTTTCTTGTCTCCACAAGTTTCCATTCACCAGTGCTACCTTTAAAAAGAGTTCTGAGTTCAACTGAAAAACTAACACTCAGTTTACTACATCTGGCTAAAATAGGGAAATACTACAAACATACTTGTTCCTGGCAGTCACGTCTGGCTTGCTGTTCGTTACTTAGAGCCGTGCTGGCTCTCTGAAGAGCTTCCTGAACTTCTGATTGCACGGTTGACAGACTCTTCTTTAGTTCTGATAGCTACGGTGATGGTGGAGGGGGAAACAACAAAAAAAACAAACAAGAACAAGACTAAGACTAAACGGCAAAGTATTTTAGAGCGTACTGAACACAGCAAGGCTTTGAATGTAGACAGTGTGAATAATGTAGAATCAAAGGGTGGTTATTTTATTTTTTTAAATACTAATTTTAATCTAAAGAGAAATGCTTTCAAGATTTTAACTTACTATACAGAGCTCTTTCCTGATAATACATTACTGTTCTTTCAGACTCAGGCCTGCAGTAATTGTAGAGTCATCTTGTTTCTTTCAACCCCAATAAAAGCCCAAATACAAATCAGACAAATAAGGGCACAGGCTACTCTACTCTTAAGATGTGCTCCAAAAAGTGTTTTCTGAAACCTCTCTCAAAGGCTTTTTACTTATGTTTTTCTGCAAACTGTGCTCAAAGTTCAAGAAGATACAGTTTTAAATACAGAATCATCCTAACAAATAGATAAGGGGAATGTACTACTCAAGCTTGGAAACCTCTCAAATTTATTCAGCCTTTTGTATATCCTAAAAGATTTAGTTTTGGACACTGCTACACTGTAAGAACAAAAGTGAAGTTTAGGGAATAATGTAGAAACGCATTCTTGGTGATTCTCTACAAGGGAGTTTAAGAGATGGTAATACCTGTTGTTCCATGTTCTCCACAGTTTTACGTTTCTCCTCTTGCAGTTCTTGCTTTTCTTTCTCTGACTCCATCAACTTCTTTTCTAGCTGTGCTTGATACTCTGAAGACTCCTTCAGACGAGCTTCAACTGTTGCACGAACCTCCTCTGTCACCTTCATTAAAACCCATCAAAAAGATCAATTTTGTTTTCTTTCAGGTAAGTTATTCTGATGCGAAAACAGTATTTTATTAACAATTTAAACCCAGAATAGATATCGATTAGCTCTCAATCAAAGGCATTAAATATTTTAAAAAATCAATTATGAGGAAGCTTAAGTCAACTCCCCTTTTGAAGGGAGACATTGTCAGAATACAGATTTGAAGCAAATTTACAACTTGATATTTTAAAAATGTGCTGCAATCATTTCCAGGATTAAAAATGGTTTTAATAAAATTGGCTAAACTATTGTCTTACTACATTAGATTCCAGTGCCTTCTAAACTAACTTTAGGTTTTTTGTAATTCCTCCCATAATCCTACAGACTGTACTGTAGTAGAAATAAATAAAAATATTTCATTTTGTTTCTGGTTTTGCTCTAATAAAGAACAGTAATTACTTACTTGTTTTTCCTTATTAAGGGATTCCTCTAGACTAAGAACCATGGCCCTATACTGTTCCACATTACTAGAAGTAGTCTTGAGTCTCTCTCTCAGGTCATTGACTTGTTCATCAGCTTGTCTTAGTCGACTTACAAGATCATCCACATCTTCATTTGTACTAGGCTGACCTGTAAAATTAAGAGTCAGTTAATTAAGCAATGAAGTTTAATTCAATTTTTTAAACCACCGGTCTGTTGAAAACAGAAGTGTTTTTAGGATAACATGGAAAAAAAAAAAAATCAAAAAAAAAATCACCCTCACAAAGCTTCCCAAAATAAATTTGTAAGCCCTAACCAAAATAGTGGCTTACAATAAAGTCTTGATATTAAGTTTTTTCAAATGAAAATAAAAGGGATCCTTTAAAGTTGTGCTTTATTTTTCCCCTTTGTTGAAGGCTGCTTGGACATTAATTTTACTTTAACAAATCATCCTGGTTATAAGTTATTTGAAAGTGTGATTGTAATAATGAAGAGGTTTATTATTTACTGTACTGTCTTCCTAATTTGAAATTATTATGAATTTTACCATTCCACAAACAGCAACATTTAACATAAAGAGAAGTTCAATGTGGAAAACCACCATACCTTTTCCTGGAACCCTCTGGGATGACTGAGATGCCAGCTGAGCCTCCGTATTGTTAAGTTGCTGTTTCAACATCGCAGTTTCTTTCTGGGCATTCTTTAGAAGTTCCTTTGTGTTAACGTGCCGGTTTGTCTCAGTCTCGAGTTGCCTCTTAAGATCCAGGATATGAACCTGAAAACACAAGGTTCTTAAGCTTGTAATTATTCAGAAGTGGCACAAAGACCAAATATGTTTATACATTTCAGGAATGGCAAACAATTCACTATAAGCCAGCAGATGCCAGGCAACGGTAGCTTTAATTAAACTAAACCAACTTCAGTGCATTTATAACTGTACTTACTTCTTGATTTTTGGTAAGAGAATGTCTTTGTTCCACCTCACTTTCCAGTTTCTTCTTCAGCTGAGATATCTCACGCTCTAGCTTTTCAATCTGATTATTGAGTCTTTGTTTTGTTTCTGTCTCAGACCTCTCCAGTATTCCCTGATAAAAGAGCAGAATGCACCATGCTTACAATACACTGTAATACTTTCTTCTGAATTACTGCAGCACTTCATACTAAGTTCTCACAACACTTCTCCCATCCACAAAATAATTACTGCAGGGAGCAAGCAAAAACAGGTAGATACAGAAAATGATGAAAAGTAGCACTTACAGTGTATGACTTAATTTTGAAAGATTTATTTTTTTAAAACATCTTGATACAATGAGTAGGATTAGAAGAAAATCTATTATCCATGCACTCTAACTCCAGGGATTAAAGAACCCCAAAAGATCTACTACAGAAATAGAATTCAGTCATATTATAAAACATGCAACCTTAAGTATTTATACTTCAATTATTTATACAATATACCTTAGAAGATATAAGAGTAAATATACCTCAAAACAACAGGAAAATAAACTACCTAGGCAGGCACTGGTAAATTTTGCAAACAGAAGAATTAAACAACAGATTTTCTTCCTTTTGCTTTGTTTTACATGTTTTGTGTACATTTTATTGTGAAAACCCTTCTCATCAACTCAAAATTTCTGAGGACTTTGCCCAGGTAAGCAACAGAGTATGTTAAATTAGGGTAGGAATAACAAACTTGCTTAAACAGGCCACTCAAGTATTTTATGTTCAGTGTCAATTTGTTAGAGGGAAAAAACCCCAAACAAACAACAATTAAAATATCCGCTTTAAGACCCAATTCCCCTGACAGTTTTATTCTATTTTGATAGGTATTTACTGAAAATTCTGAAAGCCATACTGAACTTGGGCATAAGAATAATACAACATACCTGAATAGTTCGCAAATTAGTAAGCAGCAAGTTCTGTCCTCTTTGTTCAACCAATAAAGACTCACGTTGCTGAGTCAAACGCACATCCGACATCTTCAAGATATCCTTCTCTTTCTTTAAGTTCTCTGCTCGTACCTTAAAGACAGCAAATGCAAATTAAGCCAAGAATAGTAAGAGCACAACTGTCTGACTAATCATATTCTGTTTTCTCTGTAAACTGAAACACCTCTGGAATGTTCTTCCATCTTCACTCAGGACTTTTAATAGCTGAGGCACTCAAAAAGCCAAATATTCAAGTCCTGACAGCTTTCAAGACAATTCCAAGAACCCTTGTGCTAACCTGGAACATCTAGAAACATCATACTCTGTACAACTAACCTCTGCCACCGCCAGTTTTTCATTAGCTCCCCTCAGATCTTGAGTCATCGTGTTAATTATTTGCTCTTGCTTCTGAGTTGTTGCTGTGAGTTTCTGGGTTCTTTCATGCAGAGACGTTATTTCTCGCCTATAGCCTTCAACGTTATCCTGCAGCATTTCATAGCTTCACATGGAACAACAAAGCAAAGTATGGGTTTGACACATTAAAATCTTTAATTGCAAGACATGTAGATACACGGTCACTTTTTCCTTTGTGATTCTATTGTTTTCATGTCCTCATGACGAGGAACGTTTACCTAAGGCAATGAAATTAAATAGGTGATTTACCGTTTGGAGGCAAACTCCAGCTGGGTGGAGATCTTTGCATTTTGTGACCTCAAGTCTGTGACCTGCTCCTGAAGCTTTTCATTTTGTTCATTGAGCAACTTGTCATTCTCTGCCTTTTCTTTTTTGTAATTCTCAAAAACTTCCTGCAACTACATCAAAGACCAGACATTAAAATACTTAGAAGAGTAAAAAGAAATAGTGATGTCTTGTTAGAGCATTTATTGAAAAATATACCTGCTTAAGTGCAGCTTTAGCCTCCACCGTCTCCACTGACTCAGCCATTGACACTGGGGCAGGAGTTGACATGGCCTGAGGTAAACTTGGGCGCTTTGGAGTAGATGCAAGAGAAATGTCCTCTGGTAATATACCTGAGGCTAAAAAAGATAAATGGCATTTTAAAAGGCAACAATTCAAATGAAAGCTTGCCAAAGCAGAAAATCACATAGCCACACTAAAATGTGGCTAAACCAAATACTGTATTGCTAGGGAGGTCTTGGGCTACCCTGAGCAACTCCTCCTTTACACCCACAATACGCTACCAGAGGGCACATAGTCACGACTACATGTCAGTCATTATGGAGCAAGTTATTATACTTTAAAAATAAAATCACATGTCTAAATCCAAATCCATGGGTTTTCCAGGGAGTGATGGTAAAACTTGAATACCAGATTACCATTGCAGCACCATCACTGAAGACTCAGAACATGAAGATTGTGGGCTTTTTTTTTTTTTCTTTCAGTGATGCAGAAGTGTGAAGCTTACCTTGCAAAGGAATGACAGCTCCTGTGGTCTGGGCCAACAATATACGGAACATATCACGCTGACGAACTATGGACTCAACAAGCTGCAGCTGATGGTGACGTGATTCACGCAGTTTTTCGAGCTCATTGAGAGCTTCCTCCAGTTGACTCTGAAGCTCCAAAATTCTGAAACCAACAGCAGCTTTTTTCAGAAACATACACGGTGAGGCACACAAAGACAACACAACTCTCACATTTTGTCACAAGGCCTGCAGTATACATTTACTGCATCTTTGAAAGTTAAGCAACCCTGAGATTTTTGAGCAAAGTTATAGGAAGATTGGCCTTTGGGCTTGTTATTTTGTAGGTGACAAAGAAAGTAGGCCATGAAAAGCAGAACAGAGGCAATTATATTCATGCGAATGACTTCAAACAAAAATCAGTAGCATGAGCAGAGAATCAGGCTAAGAATGTTTAATACAGCATTAAATTACCTGTGGGCTTTACAGCTAGTGGATTAAATATGCATATATTCCATTTCTTGTTCAGCTAACAGGAATAAAAACTTATTTTCCTTTTTCAAAAAACTGCTCTGTTGTATGAGACCACATTCACTAAAAGACCAAAAATTATTTTTACTTTGGATTTTGATGAAAGCACCTATTACAATATACAGAGCTATAAAGCCGTTTGACCCCCACCCTTTAGCTATTGATCAGCACTGATCAGATCCCCTCTCAGTCTTCTCCAGCTAAACAGCCCCAGGGCTCTCAGCCTTTCCTCAGCACAGAGATGCTCCAGTCCCCTCAGCATCTTCGTAGCCTCTGATGGACTTTCTCCAGCAGTTCCTCATCTCTCTTGAATTCAAGAGCCCAGAACTGGACACTCCAGAAGTGGCCTCACTACGGCAGAGTAGAGGGGAAGGAGAACCTCCCCTGACCTGTAGGCCACACTCTTCTTTATGTACCCCAGCAGATTGCTGGCCTTCTTGGCCACGACGGCCCATTGCTAGCTCATAGTGAACTTATTGTCCACCAGCACTCCCAGGTCCTTCTCCATGAAGCTGCTCTCCAGCAGGAAAATATGCATACTTATGTATGTACATGCAATCAAAAGCAAAAAACTGAAAAATGTTTGAATAAATCCTTTACTGTATAATATAAACAGTTTACCAGAAGGAACAGGTAACTTACTTAGATGATGTAGTTTCTTGCTCCTCTTTTTCTCTAGCCTCTCCCAGCTCCCGCAGAGCCACCAAGAGGCGCTGATTCTGCTGCTGAAGTTCTTCAATATTTCTGTAAGACACTAGATGCTGAGATATCACTTCAGAAGAGCTACTGATGTCTGCAGAGCTCACTTCTTCATCACGAATCACATGATTGCCTCTAGCTTCTTCAAGTTCCATTAAAAGCACACGAATCTGAAAGAGTACATTCTAGGGTAAGACCTGCATACGGACTCAGAAGTTTGCTCTGAAAAACAACATAGTGAAGTACCTGGAAATAAGGTATTTTTTCCTATAATAAGCCAACTGCTACAATCAATAAATCGTTGTAAGATAATTACATTATACAAAAAAGTTTGACAATATGAAGCCACATCAAGATCTGAAGTAGACAGTTGGTGTTCAGCTCTGTGAACGATCACAAGACATTCCAATCAAAGAAGTTACATACCTGAGTTTTTTATGATAGGTGTTTAACAATATTATCTTAAAGCAGCATCACTTCTATCCAGCTTTGCTTTGTAAGCAAAAATGTAAATATCATGTTGTCCTAAGGAGAAGTTCTTAACATCATTATGGCTCTTACAGCAAGCAAAGTCTACCCAATTGTTGCCGTGCACAACTTCAAAGGAAGCTTCAGCACTGAATTAGAAATAAATTGCAAATAGTACATTTAACCATAGCAACATTTGTTTTACCTGCTGTGAGAGATCTTTTACTTGTATTTCCAGTCTCTGATTTTCTCTTTCAAGCAGAGAGGCGTGCTTATTGGCTTTATCAGCATCCTCCTGCAATCGCTGGATTTCCTGCAAGCACACAAACATCAAGAAACGCAGGGTGATTCAACTCAGACACACTGCTATGCAGACAGAGAATGGCACATAGAGACATGCCTTGGGAATCAAACTGTCCAATTTTATCTCTTGGGACAAACAAATATTAATCTTTATTTATAAAGAATTCTACTCTCTCAGAAAATCAGAGATTTAAGTCTCCACACTTAAGCTTTCACTATAAAAACCTCTGAAAAACATTGGTTCTGTGAAATACTTTGTAAAGCCCAATAAGTCACAAGCTAGAAAGTTCAATGGATATTTTCCTTCAGTAAAAGTTGATTAAAAGATCAATTTTATACTACACCAACAGCCATTAGGAAGACAGAATTAAAAATCCATTTTTTTCCATAATTTTATACGCTCTTATTTTTTACTGACCTTCATAGCTTGTTCAAGCTTTGCAGACAGACTAGCAACAGCTTTTTGGGAACGCTCAAATTCTTCACGTTGACGTTTTAAAATTGGCGCTTTGGCTTCTACCTCCTGCACTATTTCATCCAAATATTTATTGATTCTCTTATTCTCCAGCTTTTCCAAAAGCAACTGATCCTGAGTTTCTACATAGGCATTGTACAGCTGCAACAAAAAATGTTTTTGTTTGGTTTTGATTCACCTGGACAGACCTCTTAAAAAAGAACAGCTGGTAATTATATGACTCATACCTTCAGGCAATGTAGTTTCATACAACTACACTAGTTAACTGAGAGAAACAAGTTGGACTTTGAAAACAATGCATTTTTAGGACTCGTGCCACAACAAAGCAGTTATCCCTAGTAATTCTAATTTATTTTTTGTAGTGCGACTGTATGCAACAAAAGAATTCTATGTAAAAGAGATAAATTTTAAGCAGGACTAAGACAATAGAAAGGATGACACTAGAATCACAAAAGAAAGCAGCAAGCACAGAGGAAAGTAATTTAATGGCTGGACAGAACAACCAATAACAAACAAAAGGAAAATAGGAAGATTGTGTAAAGACAAGTGTAAAAGAAAGCCTAGGATCTGTACAACCTGTCATGGATTTTTCTGCAAGTATAAGCCAAATGTGAAGCAGTAGAGATTTAAAAAATGATGTGAATTAATAAAATAAAATAAAAAAAAGCTCTTGCCAAATAGCACAGAGAAAATAAGTTTATTTGCACAAAGAAAATGCATTTCAGAAAAAGAACTTAAAGACCCTACAAATGTTTTGATCTATTAATAGAAAAAAGCTGTATGTTGAAAAAAAATCCCAATACCTCTGCTAATACAGTCTGCCTCAAATGCTTGAAAAGATTTCATCAACTTCAGAATTACACCAAATCTGAAAATGTGAATGAAGTCTGCACCCTGAAATTATTAACATCTCTCTGTTGGCATTTCAAGGGCCTCGAAATTGCGGTTTCTTGACACTTACCTCAGTTAATTTCATTCCAGGCTTAACTACTTTAGCTACTGCTGCAGCAGTGGGGGACATAGCTGCCAGTTCCTCCTCAGACAGGATGGCTCCTAAACACATAATCCCACCAAACACCATTAAAAAGATGCAATAATCTCCATCATGAATCATTTCTGAATGTAAGCAATTGAAATAGCTGGAGCAAAGCTTGACATCAAACGGCCAGAGGTTTAGAGTGGCAGAGCACTGGCTGACTTCCATTAAATTAACACAGGGATACAGCAAATATGCTTCATGTCTCTCTGTTCCTTCCTGCCCTGATCTCTTTCCTTCAGAAATTATATATGTGTAGAAAACAAATGGTTCTTTTCAACAGAAAAAGGTAGAACTAGAGCAGAGAATGTGACAAAGATTTAATGGTAAATAGAAAAATTAAGGACAGAGGTTTTCCATTGTTTTAGTTTTTTGTATGTGTGTGGGTTTGTTGTTTTGGGCATTTTTTGTGTTTTTTTTTTTTTCTTTGTGGGTTGGTGTTTCTTTGGGGTTTTTTTTGTTATTGTAAGAGGAAAATAATCATAGTTTGTCATCCCCGCTCCTCTCTCCAGACAATCATTAAAAGCATAATAATTCAGCCTTAAGAAACTGTTTTCTTTTGCTTTGCAAAGGTAAGTCAGATAACAAAAGAACTTAAAAAAAGAACCGTATTTTGGGGAGGAAATGAATTTTCAATGGGGTGTATGCGCATGTACAGAAAAAAACTTCAGAAATTATGATTACAAATGATCAAATATGAATTAAGATCAATGCACTTAACTTTCTAGAGAAACTCAGCACACTATTTTCATGCAAGGCAATAGAAAGCCTGAGGCTTTACTATTTCAGTTCCCGGTGTCACACCTACCTTTGCGCTTCGTAGCGGACAGTAAATCGTTAGCGTTCTCCAGCTCTTTTTCTAGTTTACTGATCTTCTCTCGCAGCTCTTTTTCCATTACAGCTTTTGATTCCTCCACATCTGCCAAATGCTCCTGGGTTGCTTTATTAGCTAAAATTTAAATCAGACAAGCAGTTTCCTGTGTTGTGGTTGGTTTTTTTCAGGTGGTTTTTTTTCTTTTTCTACTCTTAAAAAGATCAAAATTTTCCTGTATACCTTAAATTTTACTTTCTATGATCTGCAGAAGCTCATGCTGATAAGAAAACTCTGTTGCATGAACTGCTTACTGCCTATCACTCTCGTTTAGAAGAGGCCTAAAATATGAGCAGTCCTTTTATTAGTGAAAAGGAACATAAACCAAGACACTAAAATTAACTTATCTTGCAAAATTAGATCATCCCATGAAAATCCAAACTAAACTTCCAGGTATATTTGAAAATAGCCCTGTTCCCCCACAAGTAAAATCTATCAGTCATGTAGAATTTTGTAACAAAGCAACTGATGTACCAAAAGCCTAATGAAGTTCCTGTTCCTTTTACAAACACGCAGTATCTATTTTTCAGTGCATCGATGTAGTTACAAAGGAGCACAACTGCTCTGTTCCGTTTGCCATTTCTCCCTCACAACTCACCTTCACCTGCTTCCTTCAGCAGCTTGTGCAGTTCCTCTACTGCTCCAGTCAGTTCATTGCTCTTCGCCTCCGAGTCATCAGCAGCACTCTAAAAAAGCATTTTATTGAACCGTTTAGTATGTAGCGTTAAGAACTACATTTTTATAAGAAAGCTCAAACTGACCAAAAATTATGAACATGCACATTTTTGAGTAACATGCTGAAGATTCCCCTAAGCTGAACAATTCTCTTTCCACTTGGAATAAGCCTCACTGCTCATGCGAGAGTAAGAAGCGTCAGACATTGATTTGATATGACAATTCCAAATGAAATGTATTCCCTTTAGCTGCTTTAGAGCTGGTGCTGGTTTTGTTCCTTCTCTTCACTGAAGAAAATCTGGAGAAATTTCAAGTGCTCAATTTTGATGATTCTGAAAAGCTGGTTATTTTTAAGACATCTTATATAAACAGTTTATGTTTCCTTGCTGCCAGTTAGAAGCCTGTGCGGTACTTCAGCAAATCTGCTAGTCCATTAGAGATAACCAAAATAAAGCAGACTGAACTTTTGCTAATCAAAGTATTAATGTAGAAGCTGGAATTAAACAGAGTAGAATGTTTACATGCTGTCTCTGCAAGAAAACTCAGGAAATAGAACTCGTTAGCCTGTGAATCTAATACATCTTATCTAAAGAGCAACGAGTCGTCCTCTTTATCTGACTCAGTCGATATGTTAAAGGGTAATTTCCACTCTTTCAGCCAACAAAACAAGTAACAATTACTTGTTCAGATAGTGTCTATTTGACACAATATGTGACATTCAGCTGTTTCTTAATCAGATCACTAACACATGCAGTGTTATTTGAACTCCTACCAATCACAGTCAGAAAAATCTCTTGCAGTTATATTTTACATACAAACTTCTATCTCCTGATGAAACGTAAGACAAAAATCACATTCATACCACATGAAGCCTCAAAACAACGAGCAGAAAATTACTATTTTAACCCTAGTTTTGCTTAATCTACAAAATGATCCAAGGTTTCAAATGCCACCTAAGACAGCAGCAAAGAAAACAATGTTTTAGATGTTTCACAATGGAAGTTAGTCCTCCTCACATCCACACTTTATGGGGAAAGAACACACCAAATCTGGCCGGCGTCATGTTTAATGCCAAGACTCAGCTCCAAGTACTACTAATATAAACTTATAACAGAATCAGCAAACTCACCTTATACAAATTGGATAATTTTATGTGGGCATTCAGTTCATTGTGGAATCTCTCCTCCATACCAGCTTGCTGTTCTTTTGCCTAGTAAATTAAAGAAGAGACAAGGTGGGGGAACATTCCACTTGTTCTATTTCTCACATTTTGGTGTTGAATTTGTAGTGATGTTTCACAGTGTACTTCACATTGTCTTACCTCCTTCAGTTTGTTCAAAAGTTCTTCCACATGCTTCTGAAGATTTTCATTTGACTGTTTTAAACTGTTCACCTGCTCCTCCATCCTGGAAACCTGTTCAAAGAATAAACGAGGATAACACGGATAAACTTGTCTTTCCACTCCAGTTTATTTTGGAAAATACCCTCTCATTGCTTTTTTAATTAAAAAAACAAAACAAAACCCCAAAAATCTCACAAAAACCAAACCAAAAAACCCAAACAAAACAAAACCAAACCACCAAAACACAAAGTTCCTGAAAGAGCATAAACGGTTCCATTTTCTAACAGTCTTTGCTCCCAGGAATTTAGTTAAACGAAGAAGTCCCCAAATCGTTCCAGTGATGCAGAACCAAATAATCCTCCAAGCCTTGGTAGAGCTCAATGCCACAGAAAACCTGACTGATGGTCACTGTTGTTAAAGAAGCTTCTCAAGCACCCAGACAGAAGCTCACTGAAGATGGGGATTTTCAAAATACGGCCATAGATTCCTCCACGGATTTTAGGGCATGAAAATAAATATCATAAAATCAGTTGGAAAAGACCTTCAAGATTATTGAGTTCAACCATTATCACTCTATTCCAAAAGGAATGTGAAGATCCTTCTGCCCCTTCCCTTTATTAAGAACTGTATCCCCATACACTTTAACAGTATTATAAACACAGCTTTGTTATCATATATAATGCATAGAGATTCTTTTATCAGTAACTCAAAAATTTCCAGCTTCTAACAAAAATCCTTGACTTCTCTTCTCTAGAAATAATTATAGGCATTCCTTAAAAATCCCAAGTTAAAATAAAGAATGACTCCTTAATAACTACAAAACAGACCTTTTTCTCCCTTTCTTCACTCAGTTACTGAAGTACTTCATTTTGTTGAATACAGTTTATCAGGAGGTATACTATAGAAAACCTGACAAAAGCACTCAGTAATGACACTTACCTCCTCCTTCTTGTTCTCCAGGCTACATTTAAGCTCCAAAATTTCATTGCCTTTCTCCCTGGCAGTATGTAGAAGTTCATCTGTTTTGGCTTTCAGCTCGCTGTTCAGCCACGTGTTTTGATTCTGTAGTAGCTCTTTTTCTTGCTCCAACCTTTTCTCACGGTACTAAAAAGAAAAAAAAAAAAAAAAAAATGCACAGCATAATTGTACTGGTTCCACAGGAAAAAAAAAAAAAAGAAGCTAATCCAAGTACTAGGATCGGAGTAGGAGTAGCAAAAATGTACTATTATTTGGTAAATAGCACCAAATGTCAGGCAGTGGTGCTCATTACATCAGTGATATTAACTTAGCAGTCTCAAACTACAACAGCTTCTTGAAACTTGAGGTAGTTTCCTCAAAGCTTACCTTAGCTGGGAACATTAACTCAATTAAGATCTAGTTAAAGGAAATAAATTAAGGTATCAAATTTTTCCTCCCCTTTTCTCCTTTCCTCCTCTCTTTCAGCTCTTTACAGAGTTTATTCTGCCCACAGAGAAACACTGCAGGATCACAAATAAAATAATTGTCTCCTTTCTACCTGTCTTCATGGATGTGGAGACCTTCTTCCTACTTTGTAGAATCAGCCACCACTACCACCAGTGAAGCCTGGATGTGCTTGCCCAACTTAACGTCCCCCTTGTCTTCTATAAATATATGTCCCACTTCTAGTCACAGCCACCAAAATAAAATAATTTAAGTAACAGGAGTACACTCCACCTACTTCCACAGTCAGTAATGAAAAAAATTATGATGACATCATATGCAAACAACTACTTATTAGAACATTAACATGTAGTATACATACAAATTACTACTCACCTTCATGGAAACATCTGATGTTTGAAGTTCATCCAACTTTAACTGAAGTTTCACCTTTTCTGTGTTTGCTTCCGTAAGCTTTTCATTTAAGCGTTTAACGTCCTCTGAAGGAGGGAAATCAGTGTTAAAAGAAGCTAACTGTATAGTTTTAATTATAGTATGCATTAATGTACTAACATACAGTTTTAATTACTCAGCATAGCTAAATTGTAAGGAATGAGAACAGGTAAGATATCATGTATGTAATCGTATATTGTACAAGAAGATGCTGTATAATGTATGTTTTTGTACCCTCAAAAACAAGCGTCAAACTGCTGGGTTTTTTCTATAATTACAATATAACTTCCTGCCTCGCTTCCTTTTCACTACATACTGTTTCCTTTTAATCCATGATTTGGAGCTGTCTCTACAGACTGGATACTCCAAATCAGTTCAATTGTTCAATAAGCTCTTTGATTTAGTAAAATCATGTGAAGCATTTGATTAACAGGTTCTTGGCTATACCATTTAAATGTTCAACTTCCTGAGATCGTCTTTCACTTGTTCGAACCAAATCTCTCTTTTCAGCTTCCAGTTCTTCTTTTTCTCTACTTAAATGGCTCTGGGGAAAAAAAAAAATACCAAAGAGCAACAAAGAAATGTGATCAGCTTTCTGTAGTATTTTTAGCCAATATTTACACTTATCATCATAGAGAATCATATTAAACGACAGGAAGTTACCCCAGCCAACTGGAATTTGGGGTAAGAGGCTTTTATAGTGGGCAGCTGAAGCAGTCTAGCTATGCAGTATGAAAACATGGCTGCTTCCATTTCCTCTATCATCTTGGGGGATATAATTCAAACAAATGCAGGTTAATGTACCTCCTTCTTCTAGGGTCTGACAGCCAACAAATTTCAATTAGTGCTTTCCCCCTCACCCCCATAAATCAATCTGATTTTAACATCGAGCTGGCCTTGTGTGCTTATACACAGAATTCCACTATCCCAAAAGATCAGAGAGCAAAGATGAGCGAAGCATCATGCAGCTGTCAGGACCAGCACACTCAGTAGGTTGTTTTCATGCCTTTGCTTTTCATTCGGCATAGAGAGGCTCAGCCTGCCACTCGACCCCCTCTGGTTCTAGCTGTGTTGTAATGAAGATGAGAATGAAAATTGCTGGACTTAGAGGAGGCAAAATGAACTGAAGGCCTAAGAGAAATCCAAACCAAGCAACAGGAAGGGTTCAAAATGGCAGCTAATTGTAACATTTTTTGAAAGACAGCTTTGATTATGAAGACTTCACTGGAAAAGTTCTATTTGGTTGAATAAAAGAGGCAATAGAGTAGCCAAGGAATAAACACATGTGAAAAATAATTCTCAGAATCAAAGTCTTACATCATTTATGGGCTCTGGTACTGCTTCTGCCTTCTAAGGTGCCAGTACAAACAACCTCAGTTCAGCCCAGCCAAAGCCTACTGGGGAAACAACCAGACCTGTCTTCTCATTGTGGAGAATAATAATGATTTTGCTTCCTGCTCCACGCTTAGTGTTTTGCTGGACCAGTCATCCTACAACCCCAGGACTTTTGAGCATAATGTGAAGAAAACTGTGACAAAGTGTGGGAGAGGATGGAGGGGGAAAAACAGAACTCTTCTTTACACCTTTGGCTGACATTTGAGGTTTGGCTTCAAGTCACTTCACAACAGGATTTCAATAAATGAAATGATCTATCCAAACTGAAATAAAAGCATCTGCTCTGACACGTGTTCACCTGTAACTCAAGTTTGGTAAAACACCAGCACTGACCACCAAAACCCCACACCATTTCCCTGCACACAGGGCCATACGGGCATGTAATTATGTACTTCGGTACATATTTGTACCCGTATTGATACGGCCCAGTCTGGAACCAGTCTGGATTGCATTCTTTGCCACAATGAAACTGGTGAACCAAAGTCTTTCAGCTTATCGTCAAGTTCTTGCAGTACCTGAACGGCTGCGTTACGATCCTGAGCAGCTTCGAGTTCTTTATTTTTCTCATTCAATGACTTCAACTGTTCATCTGTTGGATAAGAAGAAAGAGCAATGAGGGATCTCCACTGTCACAGAATTCACTCTCCGAATGCAATTAAGCCAAAATTTCCCTTAATAACATAAAAAAAAAAAAAAAAAAAAAAAAAGAATTCAAGACTTCACCATGGAGGGACCATGAGGAATTATGGCAAACCAACGCAAACCTTA